>APFE030564221.1:75488-184551 GCA_000404065.3 Pinus taeda | reverse complement strand
AGTTCAATTTCTGCACTTTTCAATGTTTTCTTCAGAAATGGTTATGAGCTTGTATTCTTAAATGATCTGGTTTACCCCGTTTCTTTCACATATGAGTGCACGTCTTTGGAATTCTTAACTGCTCCGGGATCCCACTCATCCACTTCTCCTCTTTGTCAGCATGATGAAATGATTCTCTTTTGCCTTTCATCCCTGATGTTCATTCCGTACTCTCAGCAGACTAAGTATTGTATCTTGTGTGGATATCCCGCTCTGTATCTCCTTGTGACCAAGAAAATGCTCGCATGCCTCAATCTGTGACTCCATGCCCAATGGTTCAAAACTTATAACACCTTACTGTTCCCCTTTACTCAAGAATCCTACCTTCCTTCCAATCATAGTCAACATTCCCTTGAAGTCAGAAAGCTAGCCTAAAATCATCAACTAAGGTTGAATCTAAAGGAGAGAGCCCTCTCCGATTGCAGGTGGGCTAGAACATGCAATCAGAAGATTGTTTTATGGTTACCTCGGCCATATCCCTAATAGTAGCCTAGGGACAACCTGAGCAATAACATAATGGCGACTCCGCTGGGACCTCCCCAGATAAATCAATGCAACCACTCTGCAACTCTACAGTGGAAGAAACCGACTTGTAAAAGCATCAGTCGACCTGTATCTGCGCGCACCATTGGGGATTCACGCGCTCAGTTCATCTTTAAACCCCAATGGAGGAAGTGCTCCTATTTTTGAAGGCTTGTCATGCTTAGTTCTTATCTTTGACGGTGGACAGAGATCAGGCACTTCAGAGTCCAGACATCCACCTGGAGACTCCACTTCAAGTTCAATCAAAGGCTCCACTGAGGAACTAACCAAATGTTACAGCCAAGTACCCCATGTATTAACAACAAGAGAGAATGACCGAATCTTGGGAAGAACTTCCGATAGAAGAATCTTTAGAAAAATGCAGAGAAAGTTTATCAGAGTTTGAGCTTGATGACAAATTTTTCAGAAAGGTATTGTCAAAAATACCTGGAGGCCAGAATAAACTGTTCCTTGAGTTTGTTGTGGAAAAATATGAGAATGAAATTGAACTCTTGGGAGCTCAAAGCCAGTCTTATGATTTCTGCAACCCTCAAGAGTTTTTCCAAAATCTTCCTCCTCCAATTCAACGGGAAATAGTGTTGTCTCCTGAATTACAGTTTGAGTATGATTTGGGTTCGAAGGGAAAGACAGAAGGATCAACGGCTAGGGTCATTACCGACGATGTAACTAATCCTTTCAGCCCAAAGAACCCGGAATCATACCTAAGCTTCCATGCCCATATTCAGGAGGGAACACTATTGCCTGAGGACCTGAGGATTCTGTGTGATCTTGGATCCAAGGGAAAGACAGAAGGATCATCTGCTAGGCTCATTATCGAAGATGCAGCTGCTCCCCTCGACTCAGAAGGTCCCAAATCATGCCGAAGTCTCTCGTCCTCAACTCAGGAGAAGATGCCGCCACCTGCTGATTCACAGACTCTGCATGATTCTATTGAAGATTCAAACGAAGGAGAGGAAGTTCTCTCACAGGGTAAGTTCATTGATCCAATCCCAAATTACATGGAACTTTGGCTTAACAAAATTTCACTAACATGTTTTCTCAGTGAAGACCGTAAGCTTCAGCGGCAAGTGATGGAGGCCACAATTTTGGTTGTAAAAGCACATGCCCGGATGATGCTTTTGCGTTTAGAAACGATCAGTCAGCAATACTATCTCATTTCATAGTTGCTTAAATGGATGCACTGGTTATTTGATTTCACCTAACGACAAAGCAGTTGCTGGTTAGGGTAGGTAGGTAGAAGGAATAAAGCAGCCGGAGGAAATAAATTTTGCAGAGGACAGCAAGAAACTAAACATCAAGGCGTTCTGGCCTGCTGTTCTTGACTTCCCGCAAGGAGAAGCCATCCCCGAGTGGAGCCACTGTTAGCTCCTGCTGCAGCAGGTATTCGTTTTTCATGATTGGCATTTCACAGGCAAAATATGTTATACTTTGCTTGCTGCAATGCTCCATATTTGCTCAAACAGTCTCCAAATGAAGAAGGCTACTTCAAGTTCATTCAATTGCCTTCAAATTTTGTAAAGCTATCCCAGTATCACTACTTTAGTTAAAGGGAGGTCCAAATAGTTTAATCTTGGTCTCCCTAGGTTTAAATTTCCTGTTTTAGAATATAGAGATTGTAAGTCTGTCCAAACAGTTTAATCTTGGTAGATTCTTAGATAGGTAGAGAAACAGAAGAGTCCAACAGTTTAATCTGGGCTCTAGAAGAAATAAGGGTAGTATGTAGATAGGAAAACATCAAAAGAAAATGTATGATGGGTTTGCAAGTCTAAGCGCACCCCCAAGCAAGAGAAGAAAAAATGCTAGGCAAGTAGGCTGGGTAGGTAGTTCTGAGGCTATTGAATTGCTGACCAATTCCAAGTTAGCAGGTATCATATCATGCAGAACATAAACAGCAAAGATCTATAAGCAAAAGGCTCAAATGAGGTATAACTGACTCCCCTTCTCTGTTTTCCCCGATCATTAACTAACATCCCCAAAAGAGGTCAAGATTTGCTTGACACCTCTTGAGTTCATCATCTTCATCACTCCGGTTGAGTAAAGATCTTCTTTACTCAAAGTTGTTCCATATCTTCTCCTGAAGTATGGTCCTACCCCCCTGTAACAGCCTAAGTTCTCCCGAACTTAGCGCTTTCTTACCATCTCCATATTAACCACTAACATTATTATGAAGCTCCCTATGCTTCCCGTCCCCGTATTAATATTAAGTGAAAATCCCTTATGTAATATCCCTCCCCTGGTTGAAAAATAACCATATCAGTTCCCGGGAATTATTCAGTTTATCAGAAGCTAATCAAGAGCCCTGACCCCCGAACCACCTCCCAAATACGATGGACTCCTTCCAAACTATAAATTTCCCCCGAGGTAGTCGGACCCCTTCCGAAAACATTATACGACCTTCACACCCACTTACTTACCTTTTCCCCTCAAAACCATTTTCGCGTTGCAACCTCGCACTCTCACATTCATGCAAAACATTGCCCATCCATCCCCCGCCGATGCGATATTGCGATATCGGCGAATGGCGATCACAAACGCCAAGTGTCAAATCTGTTCACCTTTCCTCTCCACCGATGTGATATCGCGATATCGCATATCGGCAGTCGCAAGCACCAAATGCCCACCCAATGATGCCCCTCTTTCCCCACCGACGCGATATCACGATATCGCATCAGAGTCTCTTCACCACAATCCATCCAGTACCTCACCACGTTGCACTATACCAGGGACCCACAGCTGACGTCATCCGTCGTACAGCCGATGCCATGCTTATGTCAGCAGCCAGAAACGCCAAAAAAGCTTCGTGCAGGGAGAAAAGTCGCACTTCGGAGCTCCAAATCAAGAAACAGAGGCAGTTTCCGATGCGCGAATAGCGCGAAGTGCTATTCACGCATCGTTATGGGAAATAGGCCATTTTGAGGAATCTTCAGGGAATATTCTGGTTGCCGAGCCCACTGCGCGCTGAAAAAGCCCGAAAATCGCCCAATCGTGCCAAAGAATCCAGTTTGAAGACAACAGAAGATCATTCACAGAGTTTAAAGTGTATCAGATCAAATCAGCAGGTATCAAGCGTGTCAAAGAGTATCAGTCGACAGCGGACACCATCAATGTAGCGGCAAAGTGTATCAGAGAATATCTTGAGCGGCGGCCCAAAGTAAGAGAAAATTGAATATCTTCCAGGAGATTCGCAGAAGGAGAGCGAAACTACTTGAGGGTCTCAAATCATAATAATTGCACATTCAATTCACACCAAAGCCAAACTGCAGCCTCGAAGCTCATTCAGTTCAGCAGCACTGCATCTGGTCCCCAAAGGCCACCTCGTCACCTATTTCGATTCAGCTTCCCCCAGCGTAGCCAAAAAGATTTACTTGCATTTAATTCCAGCATCATTTAGATTTTTGAAGAGGTCTAAGCAGGCCTGTCAAGGTCACTTGTAATGATGTCTTCCTGATATTTTGTTTATAAATACCACCCGAAACGATATTGTGAAGGGTTGGTTGGTTGGTAGTAGTAGTTGTTGGTCAGTGTCCTTTCCAGCAATTTCTTTGAGTAAAGACTTGCACTGTAACTATCATATTTTTCATAATCAAAGATTGCTGAAAGCATGGATTGCGAAACAACTTGGTGTTTTCTCTTGGCTAAGGAATGATCATGGAATTCCTATGTCTCTACATGATCCAATAAGTGTTTTTCTACCCTGTCTTTTTTATGTTTTATCACCTTTTCGCCTTTCTAAGTTGCAGGAAAAAAGAATAGCTTAAGATTTTTTTCATTACACCTTAAGTTCAATTTCTGCACTTTTCAATGTTTTCTTCAGAAATGGTTATGAGCTTGTATTCTTAAATGATCTGGTTTACCCCGTTTCTTTCACATATGAGTGCATGTCTTTGGAATTCTTAACTACTCCGGGATCCCACTCATCCACCTCTCCTCTTTGTCAGCATGATGAAATGATTCTCTTTTTCCTTTCATCCCTGATGTTCATTCCGTACTCTCAGCAGACTAAGTATTGTATCCTGTGTGGCTATCCCGCTCTGTATCCCCTTGTGACCAAGAAAACACTCGCATGCCTCAATCTGTGACTCCATGCCTAATGGTTCAAAACTTATAACACCTTACTGTGCCCCTTTACTCAAGAATCCTACCTTCCTTCCAATCACAGTCAACATTCCCTTGAAGTCAGAAAGATAGCCTAAAATCATCAACTAAGGTTGAATCTAAAGGAGGGAGCCCTCTCCGATTGCAGGTGGGCTAGAACCTGCAATCAGAAGATTGGTTTGTTGTTACCTCGGCCGTATCCCTAATAGGAGCCTAGGGACAACCTGAGCGATAATAGATCCTGAAAAAACATTTGCTTGGAAAATCGCCAAAGCTATATGCTGAAGAAATTGCAATATGAAGAGACCATATTCAACTGCATGTCTAATTCATCTCTGAATGTCACTTGACAACTCCATCACATGCCAAGCTACAAAAGGATCCAACTATCTTTCCTTGAAATTTGCATCCTGTGTCCACTGACAAAATATTGAGAATGCCCACTGGTTGATGACGTCAGAAAATAACTCATTGTTGCTTTGGTTGTGTTTGAAAAATGCTCACTGTTGTCTTTTTTTTCGATCGGCCACTGGTGAATTTTTTTATGCTCACTGACTCATGAAAATTCCCACTCGCTGCTTCACTAATGTTGTTGAGACTTTCAGTCTGGCAACCACTGCCAATTTAATTGACATTTCCACCCCTTTGTCAGCTGAAAGGAGAGACAATCTTCTACAAATTATTTCTAAACTCCCCCCCCTTAATGTGTAGGAGTGTACTCCCCCATTCAACTGCATGAAAGTACCATCTTCATTTTTACTGTTAGCTAGAATATGTGTGAGTGAAATTGATTGTAAAACTTATACAATCTTCTGACGATGGATGACCATTCTCAGGCATCAATCCACGAATAATCGATCTTCAATCTACTTGGTTGTTGTTGTTTGCTGCATTTTGTTGATGAATGATTTGACTTACCACAATGGTGATAAGGATGGAGATCAAAACATTGGTCTTCCAAATGATCAGTTCTTTGATAATGAAGGCATTTTGGTTTGACTGCAACTTTAGTTTGTGTGTATTTCTGGTTGTCTACAACATTAATCTGTGTGTATTTTTGTTGGTCTGCAATTGTCTCATGGTTTGTTGATGTTATTGAATCAGTGAATCAGGGAATCCTGCAGTGATGAACTTGATCTGCTTAGAATAATCAGGGATATTCAAGTTATTTTCAGCTTTTTCATATCCTAATCCTCGTTGACTTTTGTTACTTTGTATTTATTCCCATGGCTTGACAATTGGTTTGGAAGAATGTTGAACTGGATCACGGACCACTTCGACACTTGAATTTGGTTGGATCAGTGACTTGGAATCAACATTTCTATCCTCATTTGTATAGATGGAAGACTTGGAAACATCACTCTTCTATTGCAATTCATCTCTTTGAATTTGCGACTCCAGTTGAAGGAACTCGATTGTTTCATGTGATTGTTGTAGATTCATTGAAATCTCAACAAGAGTTGCTTTGCTAATTTGCACCATGTCTTCAGTAGTTGAGAGGATCAAATTGTTAAGAATATTTAATAACTGAATGCTTTTTTCCATTTGAAGTTGCTGGAACTCACACTTGCTTTCTTTTAATATTTTATGGATTTGTAGAACTTGCTCACTTGATGTTTGATGTAATGTTGCACACTCACTTCAACTTGTTTTAACAATTGATTGTTTGAACTCACACTTGCTTCCTTTCACACTCGCCTGATGTTGTGAACTTTGCACTTACTTGAACTCACATGATTGATTGATCAAAATAAGGGTATCGAATAATATTGAAAATGCACCCAAGCGAAAAATGACAAGTTCAATCTTGATGTATTCACCTTAACAATTCAAATTAGGGTTTTGGTTACAACCGAAAATGCACCCGTACAATCCAATTAAATAATGTTTATGTGCAAGTGATATAAATAGTGTTGATGATGTTGATGTAATTTTGGCTTGAAATGCTTGATTTTGTAGCATCCTTAACTTGATTGCTTTGATTACATGATGTGAAATGTGCTTTCTTTGAAGATCATCTTATCAAGTTGATGATGTGATGCTTTTGTGCTTGTATACTTAAGCTTGATTAAGTGTTCTTATACTTATGCTTGCTTATATAGTTTTTTTAAGCATAATATAGAGAGAGCATTTTGATAATCTGAACACAAGTCATGCACACTCATTCATTACACATGTTGTACCTAAGATCCCCTTATTCAATTTCAAGAGAATTGAGGACAAAAGCACCACAAAAAAATATGTCTTTATTAAATGGTGAATTACATCAACCTTTACCTTCACAACATCTTCCTTGAAGCTTCTCAAGCACAAAGTTGAGAACTCCTTGAAACAAATTTTCTTCAATAATGACTCACCCGCTTTCTTCAACAAAATATGAAAATGACCTCCTTAACAAATACACCTTATCACTCCAATATAAAAGCTTCATTATCACACATATGTGATTTATAATGTAAAAATACCTACTTCATAATACACCACTCTTTTGTCTCCCACTATCTTATGAAAGACCTACATAAATCTTGGAAACAACCACACTAAGTGAGTGTCATACATTTATTTAAAATAAATATTAATGAAAGATATTAAAGCATAAGAGAAGTCTTTAATTCTAAGAAATGTGCAGACCCATGCTAAGTTTGAAATAAAGAATCCAGGTTACTGTCAGTATTGTTGCGAATTTGCAAGCAAGAGCGGCCAAAAACTTCAGCTGTGAAATCTCATACCATTCGCAGCCAACCTCATACAAAAGCTTGCATTGAATTATTCCTTTACTACAACACTACCCAATTCCTTATTTTGTGTTCTGAGGAACTGCTTTCCCGATCAGATAGTTCTTATGAAGAGGACGAATTAATCAGAACTCTGTGTTCAAATGGTCAATTCAAGTCATCAGCTGAGCGATAATTTAATCTGTAGCCAATCACAGTGTTTTTATCATGGAGTCTAGCTAGAAGATCCAAAGTTTGACATTGATTTGACAAAGTTAATTGATGCTTCTACATATGAAATACAATGGATAAGGATTCAATGCAGTTGTCTCTGGGAAAATATCATGAGAACCTTGATACAAAGAAAAACTTCTTTGGAGACTAACTTGAATTCAAAACAAAATATCATGGGAGAGGGAGTGATGCTACTATCTCAGGGAAATGATCACATGGATTTTGATAATAAAACAAACTTGAGTTTCCCAGTGAATGTTACACCTCAAACACATTCTAAAGGCTCCAATACCACATGTAGAAAACTAATAAATTAATAAAATACACTCACACTCATAAAATAACTAATAGACATATAGAAAAAACAAACATGGCTAAAAAGGCATAAGAGACTTTCTTATAGTCTCTCATTGTCATGAATTTCATTATTAAAATGATGTTTATGATACATATAAATACATGAGGAAGTTAGTGTCAAGATAGTATGTTTATCTTGGACACTATGGTTAAGAAAATATCTCAACAACATAGTAATCTAGGAGCCTAACTAGTTGGAGAGAATCTCTCAACCAACTAAGCCTAAACTGACTCCTAACCATGAGGAACAAACTCAATCTAGAAAGGTATGATTAAATCCTAAACTTCATGATTTTAATTAATTTAATTATTTGGACTTCAAATTGTTGTTAATGTGAGAGTGAGGCTAACAATGTTCTAGAATAAGGGTTGGGGAGGATGGACGTAGCTACCTTGCTGAGACCGCACACTAACAAGAGGTAGGCCCTCCATGGTACAACTGGTACCAGCCTATAGGAAATAGACCCGTTTCCATGTAGCTCATCCACCACTCACCATTTAGCGATCTTCATTCCAATGCAAACCCATCTTACCTCCCGCAACGATGAATGAACCCTATCACCTTTCAGTTTTGCGCTATCGTATTTGGTCCCCAACTGTGTCGGTTACCCTGAAAAATAATGGTAGCTGGCGTAACCCTCGGGGCATCAATGGAGACCGAACTTACTGACTACTCTAAGGATGCCATCGAGAATATATCCATTTTTGGCAGGCGATCCGGCTCTGAGGTTTACTTCCCATTCAACAAAGAACTCACTGAGGATATTGTCACGCTTCTGTCACTCACAGGATAGCCCAGCACAGTCATCGACCTCCCGGGAGTACCTACCTCTTGGCCCGCCTCAGCCATTGCCCCTTTGATTCTAATCCCCCATCATCTTTCTTCTAAGTTCTCTGGCCTTGATTTGGCAGGTGGGTCATCCAACATATCTTCCCTCCAACCCTCTGTAGCTTCTCATTTTCCATCCTAGTCTCTGCATGGAGAGGCTCTGCCCTATCTCGCTCCGTCTTCCTCGCCCTCAGAGCTTCCACATCCCTCTGGCTACTACTCAAACGTCCCTCCCCTCCTGGACACCTTCCCTACTGGTCTGTATCCATCATCCCCAAGCCCTAACCTTAACCCTCCTAACCGTAACCTTGAAGAAATGGTAGAATATGCTAACGACATGGACCCAAGTCTTGGGAAGAAGTAAAGGTGTGTCAATCCTAGGGCACAAGAAGTATTTATTGACTAGGAAGAGGATTTACAGTGGCAAGATGCCATGGACATGGTCGTGACAGTCCTGGTAGGCAGAGTCAAAGGAGAAAACTACACTGCGGCAAGACCAAAGCAATGGGTTGCGAAAATCTGGGGCCATCACTTGGTCAATATGCCTTTTGTTCAGATCTTTGTACGTGGCTGGTTTGCTCAATGATTTGCATGAGCAGATCACACCAATTGGGTTTTATCTTCTTTCTGGCACATAAAATAAGCCTCGGTCATGTTAAGGAGACTGAGTTTTCTTTTTGACCTAGACAGAGAATAACTTAGGGCTAGGCCAATTTGGGTTCACCTCCCTCGATTGTGAGTCCATTTATGGACCAAAGATATCTTCAAGAGAATTAGGAATTCTTTGGGTACATACCTAGACAATGATAGATCCTATCTCTCTACTGGGTTAATGGCCTATGCGCGAATACCAGTTCTCCTAGACATTAGAGGAGGGCTGCAAGAAAAATTCACTCTATGATGGAGGAGCTACAATCGTACCCAGATACTAGACTATGAGGGTGTCCCCTTCCAATGTAGACATTGCCACAAGACGGAACACCTCTATAAGGACTGCCCTATTCTTGCGAAATTAAAGGCAGGAAATAAAGGGAAGTCCTCTCGCTTTGGTGGAGCTCATCCATAGGTGGATCACTCGGATGAGGCAGAACAAATGGATACTGATGCAGATAGATCTAGGTTGGCCTTGACAACTCTGAAGAAGTGAGGGAAAGCCCCTCTTTGGCCACCTTCACCCACGCTGACCAAGTCTAAGGAAGCCGTTGGAGTCATGCTATCTTCGGTTATGTATAATGCTATCCCTTTTTCTGCATCTATTAATTGTACATCTGCTCATAAGGGTAGTTCTAAGGTAGCTCGATAGGTCCCGATAAGCCACAACCTAGTCTAAGTCACACTATTTGCCCCCTCAATCCTCATGTACATGGTACAATCCTATACTCCCCCTACCACCTCTGTGGTGATGCCATGGGAATCAAACCTTAGATCTCAGCCCACCCCTTTCCAATACCACCTTCGCTCACATTCTTGGTCACTGAAGATAGATATTATTGGCATTGGACTTGTCCCTATCTACACCACTTCGAAGCTTCCTCGAGGTAGACCTTCCTCCCTGTCAAAAGCTAGACAGAAGGCAGGAATGGAGGTGGCCATGGGAAAACAACTTACTATCAATAGGGTCCTTAGAGCACAGAGCCCCCCCATGAAGGTACTCTCCTTCAACTGCAGAGGTATCGCTAGTGTCAAGAAAAAACTAGCACTGTAGAGGCTTATCTAGAAGGAGCCGATAGATTTAGTCTTCTTACAAGAAACTCTGTGTTCCGTTGATGCCATTTATCTTCTAACGGAATCCATGCTCCCAGGATGCCATTTCCAAGATATTGATGTAACTGGCCGGTTGGGGGGCATCACCCTGGTTTACAATTCCTTCTCAATTAATCTAATGGGCACTTGGAGGGGCATTAATTTCATTGGGGTGGATATATACTCTACTGAACTCAGATCAAAGATTATAATGTTGAATATATGTGGGCCCTGTCACAATCGGGATAATTTCTGGGAGCAACTTTTATCAGCCAACATTTTACAACCTGACAGCATCATTCTGGGAGGAGACCTAAATTTCTCACTTGGCTTCTTGGAGTCTTGGGCGCACCATGCTCAAGCTAACCCCTTAGTTGTCTTCTTTAAGCATCTCCTAGATTCACACAATCTCAAAACATGTCCCGACCTAGAGGAATAGAGGAAGCGGGGAGGAGAACCTTGCCAAGGGACTCGATCATTTCCTCATCAAGGAATGATTCCTAGAGCAGCGCTTCACTTATCACTAGTGGGTGGGATCAGCTGGGCTATCAAACCACCTACCAATTTACCTTGACATCCAGGGTGATGTAAGAAAACCACGAGCACCTTTCAAATTCAAATCTACATGGTTGAAGGATAATTCCTATATACGCCTGATCACAGATTATCGGAAGGCCCACCCACCCGTAGTCAGAGGGAACATAAGGGAAAGGTTCACCGCCAACTTGAAGAAATTGAAGAAGCTATCTAAGATATGGGCACATAATAAGAGGTGTGCAGAAGGGCATCTATTACACAATATCAAATTAGAGATCCCCAATCTCAAGGAAAATAGTGAGGGTACATTCCTTTCAAATGAACTCGGGGATAAGCTCATAGAATTAACATCCAATCGAGGAAACATTCTTAAGGAAAGGGAGGAAACTTGGAGATTGTGGAGCAGAGCTATATGTCTGAAGGAAGGACATGATAACTCCAAATTTTTCCATAAATTTGCAAATGGCATAAATGCTATTAACACTATATGGAAACTTACAAATGATCAAGGAGTTGAGGTGGACACCTTCCCTCACTTGGCCTCCCTAGCTACCTCACACTTCAAATAGGGCTAGCAGTCCCCCCACAATGCTACCCTAGTAGAGGAAATTATAATAACACAAATTTTCTCTTCGTTTATCGAGCAAGATGATGTTATGGACCTATATAGAGAAGTCACACTTGGGGAGCTGGAGACCACCCTGAAATGGTTTAAGAAGGATAACAACCCTGGTCCAGATGGTTGGTTGGTAGAGTTCTATCTGGCCTTTTTTGATATACTAGGGCAAGATTTACTCAAGGTCATCAAGGCACGTAGGATGACTAGCTGAATGCATGGGGCCATCAATTCCACCTTCATCACTCTCATCCCCAAATCATACAATCTGTTATCCTTCAATGATTTTCGGCCCATCTTCCTGTGTAATTGCATATAGAAAATCATATACAAAATCATTGAAAACCACCTCTTCCCCATTCTATCCATCCACATATCTTCAAAACAATTTGACTTCCTACAAGATTGTCAAATTCATGAAGTGATAATAACAGCCCAGGAAGTATTACACTCCATGCAGACAAAGAAGATAAAAGGTATGATCCTCAAAGCTGATCTATCAAAAGCTTTCGACCGAGTAAGCTGGCTATACATCAAAATGCTGCTTACTCATTTAGGTTTTTATCTGGGGGTTACTAAATGGATCATGTGATGCATTACTAGCATATCCTTTAGTGTCCTGATAAATGGGGTTGCATCTCCCTTCTTTGGCTCTGAAAGAGGACTCAGACAAGGATGCTAATTATCTCCCGTACTTTTCCTCCTAGTCATGGAAGGGCTTAGCAGACAAATCAAGGATATGCATGAAAGAGGGAGGCTCTTGGGAATCGGGATATAAGACAAATGCACAATAACTCACCTCCTTTGCATCAATGATGTGTTAATGTTTCTTAATGGGGGACTAGGAGATCTAACCACCATTTAACATACCATAAATCTATTCAAATATATTATTGGCATGATCATTAATAACTCAAAATCCACCATTACCATTTCAGAATGCTCTCCTCATGGGATACATCTTTCATTACAAAAGTTCCCATTCACCCTACTGCAGCTAGATGAAGGCCTCCTCTACTTGGGATACAAACTAAAGCCACTCGGATACACAATAGTGGACTGGATATGATTGGTTTCAAAGCTCGAAAGAAGACTTAATATATGGTATGATAAGCATCTTTCCAGAGTCAGAATATTAGTGCTCATCAAAGCTGTCCTCGAGGCTACCCCTATCTACTAGATGTCAATTGCACAGATTCCAAGAGGCATACTTAATAGGATACAAAACCTTTGCTACAGATTCCTATGGAAAGGAAAACAAAAAGGGAGGATTTTCGCATGGGAAAAAAGGGATCTCTTTTCTATCCCTAAGAAATGGGGTGGTTTGGGTATAAAGAAATTGGAAGATTTCTCCACTACACTTGCGGCCAAGTGAGGGTGGAAATTAATCACCACTAACAACCATTGGAGAAAAATTGTATCCGCCAAGTATATCGATCCATTAAGGCCGATGGACTGGATGAGACAAATAAGTTGGAACAAATCTGGTGTCTCAAAAATATGGAAAGCGGTTATGAATTCATTTTCACTTATACATGATGGCGTTACATGGAGAATATCTGATGGGAAATCTATTCACATAGGCCTTGACCCTTGAATAGCATGTGGGAATGCACACCTACTACATGAAGGCTTACTCTAGAACCTCAATGAGAAAGATATCAGACGCATAAGTCACATTGTGGACCAGGAGAGATCAACCTTCTTACACTAAGTGTGGAAGTCTTCCCACAACCTGCTCCTACTTCTTCATTGGCACCAATCTTGGAGCGCATGCAAAACAACCCTCACTGAGTCTCACATTCAGATAAGGGAATGGGAGGATGAGATTACATGGGCTATTTCAAAAAATGGACGATACTCTCCAAAAGAGGGGTATCTACATCTTGCCAATAGACACAAGCCACACCACATAGATATATGGTGGAAAGGAATGTGGAAGGTCAAATCACCCCCTTTAAAAAGATTACTCATGTGGTCCATACTCAAGAATAAAGTACTGACAGGAGACAACCTGAACAAAAGGGGGAATATGGACCCTATTAGTGCTGTTTATGTAAGGACAACATTGAAACCTTCGATCACTTATTTCTCTTGTGCCCCATCATTACCGATCTTTGGAACTCCACTCTCTCTCACATACCCTCAACCTCCACCTAAAGGGGAGAGACCACAAGAGAGGCATGGGCGAACTGGTGAACATCTACGCCTCCACAGAAAGCTAGGGACCTACCCCTCCTCATTAGTTGCGAAATTTAGATAAACAAGAACCATATCATCTTCCAGAACTTTTCCCTTCATTGGCCATCCATCATAGCCAAAATCCTTGTGGATTGCAATGCTATACCCGAGGATGATGCTAACTCTCCTTCCAGAAATATCACCCCTGAGTCCATTGAGCACTCACAACCTTAGGAATATTTTGATGGATCGGTAGAAGAGACAGGATGTGGTGGAGGGGCAACACTATATTTAACATATTCCCACTACTAAATTTTCAAATGAGACTTGAAGATGGCACTAACAACTATGCAGAGGTTATCATAGCAAAAAGTCTCATTCAATTCGCAATTGAAAAAACTATCAAAATCTTCAAGTTTTTGGTGACTCGAAAATTATTTTCAACTGGATTAACAAATCTTCAACATGTCATGCTTACACATTGCGACATATATTGGATGAGATGCATAGATAGATTACATTTTTTGACAATTTTGCATGTCACCATATCTATAGGGAACATAAGTCGCTCGTTGACAAACTTCCCAAAGAGGCAGTGATCAAGCCATGGAACCTCTCTAGATGGTTCAAGCGTAGCGAGAAGGAGAACATTACGAATACTACCACCACCCATATATGGACCATCCAGTACAAGCTCAATAGGAGTCTGATATCATTTCATATGCGACCTGTTATTTTTGTTTATATCTATTTTTCTTATACATAAGCAATACATGTTTACAGGAATACTCTCTATGTAGAGTAACAAAATTTTGAGATTATTAAACAACACTTTTTCAAGGAACTGTCTCCCTACGTGGAGAGCATATATTGTCATTAATTTTTGACAGGCACAAAGCCTACTAAATCATGCATATTCTCATAGCATCTACAACATGTAATTTTCATTTCTTAATGAAAATTACAATTTTTCCAAGGGGGAAAATAAACATCATTACTATTCAATATTTCATACCATAATCATATCAGCCTCAATCACCACCGTCAAATACAAATCATCATGAAGGACTTCATCAACAAAGAACAAAAAATAAAAAAATAATGATCATACCTCATATATAACATAACCCTAATATATGTATATGACCCTTAGAAGACACTTCCACGTATGTATGCATCTTTAAAGAATCATACCGGTGTACATATCAGTCCATACTACATAATTGATATGCAACTACCCAGGAAGAAGATACATGTATGAACACAAGCTTTATATAGAAAACCTATGTTCGCGTATGTAACTACTCAGTCATACCTTTACTACACAACAAAACATTAGTCAAATCCAAATCTCGGCATAGAATATAAAAGGCACACATCATAACATCATCATCACAAATATATCAACCCATAAGAAGATTATTTAATGTGTATTCATTTCATATCTATAAGATCTTATCAATTATCACACTCCTAGGTGCACACTAATTTCAAATGAAATAATTCATAAACAAAACATATCATGCACACTTAGCACTTTGATCTCCATCTCCTTATATACTTAGGCCTTAGCTAATACCTTGGGCTAATTTTTTAGTTATGCCTATAGAGTCTCCGAAAGGTATTCAAAATATCATCCACTTTCACCTTTATCACCACCATTTCACTCACATGTCACAACTCCATAGCAATATAATCTTTCATTAGCCTCCATTTTCATAATTATATGGGTTCCATTTGTGTTTTCCAAAAGTTAATGATTTCTAGTATTATAAGTGAATTAAATGGTTAAAACTTAGAAAAATGGCATATACTTGATAATACTTAAAAGTGGCTTGAGTTTCATGACATGTGTAGGTCATTTGGAAGCTTCCAAGGCACCCTGATGTGGTCTCCAATTATGAAGTTTGAATTCTCTTCAAGATATGGAAGAAGATTTGGATAAAGGTCAAAGAGAATATGTGTCTCATCATTACCTATTTAAGTTGTAACTCTATGATATTTTGTATGTATCTAGAGAGAGAATAATGGACCTCCATTAATGAGGTAGCTTCTTATGTTTTTGTATAAATAGGAGAGCCTCCTCCTTTCAAAGGCATGTGTAAATTTTGGGAATGCTCATGTTTTGAATATGGAATTTGGATTTGGCACCATGCTCATGAGTGATGTTCACTTTGATTTGGTTATGCTTGTATTTGGAGCCTCTTAAATTTCCATCCCTCATGCTTTTGGATTGGCCACCTATAATGTGTGAGATTTATTGTTTTTCATAGATTAAGATTTATTTGTTTCATAGATTAATATTTATTTCTTTCATGTCTTTTTCTGTGTGAGAGGTTAAGAGTGATTATTTTTCTTTCTTTCATATCTATAGGTGAAGAATGATTGTCTTTGATTTCATTTCATATCATGTAGTTTTGATTATTCATTTCATAAGATCCTGATTTGATAATGCACACATGATCCCTTAGAGTAGATTTCATTTCATGCAATTTCATTTCTAAAAGATTTGTGTTCTTTTTAATTCCTACAAGTGTGGTAGATCAAGATCTCAATTCCTGCAATTGTGGTAGATTAAGATTTCAATTCCATGTAGTGTACTATAATTTCTTTTGAATTGATTGTTGAATTAGAATAGATGAATTTGGTTTGTCGTTATTTGGTTTCATAGTTAGGTTGGTCTAAATTGGAAGTTAACTTCTAGCATATACAATGCACGCATGCATCACAAGATTTATGACACCCCTATGTTGACAATTAAATGATATATAATTAACTTGCCTCAACAATGTCGATGGTATTCTTTGATGGGATCAAATCTCCATTATCGCATGAATTACTATGGGCTAATACCATTGTAAAGACCTCTAGTATTTAGACTAACATGGTACAAAAACTGTATGCACCTTTTCTTCACCAAAACTATGTATGTATGTAGATTTCCTTCACATATCTAACCTATACTTCCTCAAACTTCATTTCTATCATTCCTCTATCTCTAAACTGATATTCCTTTGTCAAATCTTTCTGTCATGTTTGTACTGGCCCAGATACTCATCTTGCTATCATCATGTTGACATATTTATTAAGTAGGTTCCCATCAAGGACATAGCGTTTTTCATGATGCCAACGGTCCGCCCCTTTGGAATTAATAGAAATCAATTTGGTGTTTGGTCACAACGACTTTTAGATACCTGTAAACACATATGTAGTTATACCAAGTTTCTCTCCTAAGTCACCAAAAATTCTCCAAATACCAATCATCTCTCCCCTTTGACATTAAGGACAAAGCACTGACTAATGCTGAATGAATGCTTCTCTCTCTTTGTTGACATGATAATTGTAGATCTGATATGTTGAGTATCAACATTGAATACTAATCGTGCTTCCTGTGAGCACATGTTGAATTTTCTAAAGATATAAAAAGAAGTGCATGACCCTATGACTCAACTAGACATGACCTTCCCTATGACCAATGAGTCATGCTTACATTGATAACCAAACATGGTGGGGTTACATATTTGGCTCAAAATTACAACGTAGGCCCAAAATGATGAGATTACATCACTTGACCATAATAGTCCGTACATGACTGCATTTTACAATGATTTATAACATAGGTATCTACATAACCTTTACATTAAGAGACATATGAAATTTATAACCAATACCAAACACCTCAATCAAACCATTATAGTCCTCAACAATCATCGTACACCATATAGGACATGCACCATAAGCATCTATTAGCAGCAACATAAACAACAACATGCACACCAATTTACAAGTTAAGACAATGTAGCTTTAATATCATCAACTTGTGACCAAGTATGCAACCTCAATAGTATACGATGTTTTCCATAGAGATATGGTATCATCTCATCCTCTTAACCTCATAAATGTCGTCTTTCTCTTTCCTTTATTATGAAGAGCCTCAATCCATGTTCATGAAAGGAATATGGATCGTATATAGCATAGAAGCATATATTTTCATGCATCAATCAACATATGTGAAACCTAGCATATCATCATAAAGTAAGATATGGAAAAGTAGCATCATTCCTTAACATCATCAATATGTCACTAAGTATTTTGTGTATCTAATTATCATTTAGCAGATGTAGCAATAATATTAATAACCATGTCTTCATAAAAACTACATTAACATCATTCTCTTGTCCCATTTTCTTCATGCAAGAAAAGCTATCACACGAACAATACTTCATCAACATACAACTCAAGTAATCATCCATAATATCCTTATTTATAATTTACCGATCAATTATATCGCACGAAATAGAGATAGTAGTATGTATCTAGCTTCTCATCAGTGATAAATGTCATCAATAGAAAAGCATGAGATCACCGTCATCTATCAAACTTTCTTAGTAAATCATCTCCTTGATACCATCAAAAGAAATAATACTCGGAAAAATGCCATCTGCAACATACCATGTACATGTGAGAACCAAGTAGTATAGGCATCATCATCCATAACTACACAATATGAAACTTATGCATATTTTAAGGCATAATGACAACAACATAAAAGAAATGAGTGACACAGATCATCATAAAATAATGAGGTTATATAATCAAGCTCTTCTTATCAACAAGCAGGAAACATAACATATGTACCATATGCATCAACAAAATAATCTTCTATCGTCATAAATTTGATCAGTAGCATCATAACAACTATATGGCTAAAGAAATATATAAGTATCATTATGTAGAAGAAATTCTCAAGCAACCATAATGCCAACAATGCATTATTAGAAGCATAGAAAATGCTTCCCCTAAACCTGTGCCAGCTATTCACTGTCAGGTTTGATCACATCAACTCATCCATCAGTATGGTCACCAAAGGAGGTTCATCAATTAGTAAATCCATGTCATATTCCAGTAACCCATAAAATATTATAAGCCAATACCATTTATAAGTAGCATCCACTGACTGTAACAAAACAAAGTTAGAACCAAAAATCCAAATAATAACTAAATGAAGAAAATAATAACTTCTCCCTAGGACAATCCTATTGTTTCTTCATCATAGAGAAACATACATGACAATCTGGATAAAAACTCGCATATATACATGAATTGCCTTCATAGGATACACATACAGAAAGTAAAATGTTGAATTTTCCTAATGACATCTCCCCGTGAGCCTATATTGTCTATACGTTTTCACTGTTACTACATGAGATTTACTGTATGTAATCATGAATAATAAAACAACCATGGAAATCATCATAAACATATGTATTTTTCCCTCTGAGATTATACATCACTGGTCTTGAGGACCTAATAATCATCTTTTTTTCTCATGAGTTCATGTACCTCACATCACTTCTACAATCACTATGATAATTATTCTTTTAAGAATAATGAACTGCAATGAGCACCCTCTTCTTTTAATATGAGTTTGGATTCTCCTCATATATGAGAGTATTTAGTTCTTTAAGCACATATAAGTTTTCTGGGTTTCTATATCCTCTTGCTATGACCTTTTCATATTCTTCATTTATAACCTTTCATTTGGTAGACGTAAACACAATTAAATTTCCTTTATCTTCCATTTAACATACACTTAGAATATTCTGGTTTAACTCTTGAACTAAAAAGTATCATCTACTCCTCTATGTTTATTAATTCAGAATCTACATTTTTGCAAAACTTTTTCTGGAGCATTATTTCCAAGAATGACCTTATGATATTGGTTTTTAATCAGAGACTCTATCTTACTCTTATCTCCTGTCATTTGATGAGAGCATCTATTGTCTATATACCATTCATCTTCTCCTTCAAATGAGTAGAGATAAAGACCACACCTTATATGTTCTTATTCTTTCTACATATTATGATAAATGTTGGTGCATGCATACTTTTTAGGTATTCTGACATCAATATTCTTATCTAATTGCTTTCCATGATGTTTGAGGCGATCCATAGATTTTTTGCTACATTCTTTTTCTACATTCCCAAACTTGTTGAAAGGATAAAATCTTACATGAGGAGAGGAATCATAATAATTCTATTTTATATTCCTTCTTTTCCAATCAATAACTTTGTGATCAAATATATAGCAATAAAAAGAATATCCCTTAAACAAGCCTGAGTACCTGGAAGTTGATGATTATTCTGTGAAGTGGTTATTTGTGTTATGATCTCGACCTACGAGAAATTATAGAATACGAAATATGCGAAGCAATACAACCCATAACACAAAACAAAATGAGAAAACAAAGCAAGTATTTTATTATTCAAAGATGAAAGCAATGTTCATTTTCCTCTTCGAGGGGGTAACCTCCAGCAAAGCAGAGATCGATTACAAAATAAGAATCAATATATCTCAATCGGGAGTCTCCATCCTTTATATAGGATTCATACATATAATACGATGGGTCATACCATGGTTCTCTAAATACCATATATCTAATACGATGGCCCATTTGCAATTAACTATGGTCCCTTTCGTCAATGTGGATCAACCACTTAAAATTATTGAGACAGGCTTTATTAACTCTTTAACTAACTATAAGTATGGCTAGACCCTATTACATAAATAAATGGGTTAGGGTTGGACCCTAACATGCCCTCCCCCATCAAAATCAGCCTTGTTCTGAAGGTTGAAGCCACATAAACTACTAAAGAGTAGTGGTTGGTTCCCAGGTCACATCTTCTAGAGAGGTGTCTTTCCACTTGACGAGGACTTCCATGATTGTGTAGCTGCGCAGATGCAATTCTCGGGTATCGAGGACCTATTCAGGTTAGAGCCAGAGTGAACCATTTTCATCCAATTCAGGTAAATTGGCTTGAGTTTTTCAATTGTTCCCCACCACTTTATTGAGGCATGATACATTGGAGACTTGATGGAATTTTGAAGTTGGTGCCAAGGCCAACTTGTAGGTTATTGCTCCAATGAATTAAAGTCTTTGATAAGGTCCATAGAATTTTGGAGCTAATTTTTGGCAACCTTTTTCTTTGAGCAATGTTTACTGATATGGTTGCATCCGCAGGAATATTCGATCCCCTTATTTAAATGTGCACTCTCAATGATGTTGGTATGCCTATTGCTTCATTCGATTTTGAACTTGATGGAGATTATGTTTGAGACAGGCTATCATGGTTGCACTGTTTTGTAGGATTTGATCCACTTCTTGCACCTTAGAGCATCTAGCAATATAAGAAACAAGTGAAGGTGGGAGTTAGACATGCACTGCTTCATATGGACTCATCTTGGTGGTTGCATGATAGTTAGTATTATACCACCATTCTGCTAAAGGTAGCCATTATACCCATTGATGTTTCTTTTATAAAGTAAAGCACCTTAGGTTTGTCTCGAAACATTTTTTGACTACTTGAGTTTGACCATCAAATTGGGGATGATAGGAAGTACTCAGTTGGAGTTGGGTGCCTTGTAGCTTGAAAAGTTTTTGCAAAAAGTTACCGGGGAAAGTTGGATCATGATTAGACACAATGGAAGTAGGAATGCCATGCAGTTTGAAGATCTAGTCCATGAAATCTTGAGCCACAAAAGTGGGTGTAATTGGGTGGGGTAGAGTGTAAAAATGAGCATATATAGAAATCTTGTCCACATCCACCATGATGATTGATTTGTTGCCTAACTTCGGAAGACCAGTAATGAAATCCATAAAAACATCTGTCCAGACGGAGGTAGGGATTAGCAATGGTTGTAAAGTGCCTGGAACTTAATTTTTTCTCCTTTGTGGTATGGACACACCTCACATTCAACTACAAAAGTAAGAATGTCAGTTTTCATGCCTATCCAAAAGAAAGAACGACGAGTGTGAGCATAAGTCTTCTGAAAGACTGCATGGAATGCAGTGGGAGATGACTACATCTCTGCCAAAATGCACATTTTGAGGGTGGATGTTAGTGATATAGCTAGTATATCCTTATAGTGAAGAAAATCATCCTTCTAAGAGTATCCAACTAAGGAATTAGGATCTTCTCTCAAGTTATTAATGAGTTGGGAGAGAGATGGATGTGAAAACCATTTCTTGTGGGATTCTTCAATCCAATCGAGTATGGGAAGAGAGATTGATAGTAGGGTGATGTCATCCCAAATTGGCGTGGTAAAGCATCCACTACTACATTGTCACGCCCTTTCTTTTAAATTATCTCATAATCATATCCTAACATTTTGGCCAATGATTTGTTTTGCTGGGCCGAGGATAGACATTGCTCCAAAAAATATTTGAGGCTTTGATGGTCTACATGGATTTGGAAACACCACCCCAATAAGTATGGTCACCACGTATCTATTGCATGTAAGATGGCCATCATCTCCTTCTCCTAGGTAGATTGTCCGATATGTTTCCCACTTAGTTGTTGGCTAGTGAAAGCCAAGGGTTGACCTTCCTGCTTTAAGACAACACCAATACTAGTACCTGAAGAATCACATTCAATCACAAAATATTTGGTGAAGTCGGGTAGTGCCAATATAGGAATGGAAAACATGGCCTCTTTGAGAGACATAAACACTTGTTGTGCCGCAACAATCCATATGAATGAATTTTTATTGAGAAGGTTAGTGACTATTCTAGAAATGTGCCCATAATTACAAACAAATTTGTGATAGTAGCCGATGAGACCCAAGAATCCCCTCAAACTATTCAAGGTTTTTGGTTAGCGCCAATCTTGCATTGCCTGTATATTTTTGGGATCCACCCAGACACCTTCATGGCCCACAATGTGGCCCAAATAGTCAACTTATTCCATGCGAGAACAACATTTGGACAATTTGACAAATAATGTATGATTCCTGAGTAGTTACAAGATGAGGTCTACATGTTGAAGATGTTTTTCCTAGGTTATGATGTAGATGAGAATGTCATCAAGGAAAACGAGGACAAATTTTTGGAGATATGGTTTCAGTAGGTGATTCACGAGGCTTTGAAAAGTAGATGGGGCATTACAGAGACAAAATGGCATGACCAAGAATTCATAATGGCTTTCATGAGTTCGAAAATCAGTGTTGGGAATGTCTACTTCTTTCATATGTATTTGGTGATATCCAGAGAAAATATCTAGCTTAGTAAAGAATTAAGCACCATGTAGTTCTTCAAGTATATCATCAATAATTGAGATAGGGAATTTGTGTTTGACAGTGAAGTTGTTGAGGGTCCTGAAGTCTGGACACATGCACTATTCCCCATATTCTTGAGCACCATGACCACTGGTGATGAATAAGGACTGATGCTAGGATGAATAACATTGGCTTTAAGGAGTTCCTTGATGATTATTTCAATTGCTTTCTTTTGGGTGAAAGGATATCAATATCAATGCACATTCGACGGCTGTGCCCCTAGGGCCAAAGTGATGTTATGATCATGTTCCCCTCCAGAGGGTGGAATTGAGGGTGGGAATGTTGGGGATTTGCATGGAAGTGAATATGATGGATAGATTCTCCTTCAAGGTCTTCATTAATACCATGTGCCTCCAGATGCAACCCGGACATGCTGATTTTGAATTGTGCCATGAATTGTTGCATCTGTTCCGCTAGGCTCTGGAAAGTATCCAACTTTTGTTCGAGGTGGTCGATCTTCTCATTGGCCATGAATTGAGCTTTGGTTGATACCATACATAGATATTGGTCACTCGTCATCACTGTTAGTGCTCAAATCCACCTTAGGCTGAAATAAGGTAAGACTCAAGGCCACATCAAACCACGCTCAGCCTCGTAGCTAGCCCTACGAGGACAGGAGAGGGCTCTCTCCCGGTCAAACTCAGCAAAAGATAATCGAAAAGGCTCGAGATGACCGAATTGATGACTGATTTTAGGCTAGGTATGAAGTACAAAGAGTTTAGAATTGATTTTTAATGATTTTGTGGAATTCAAGGGAAAGACAAATTTGGGTGCGGGGATGAGGCACAGTTTTTGCAGAGGTCTACATGGGGCAAGATAGGCAATTGTTTTGACGCCTTAAATTAGGTGAGATGGGTAGATCAGACTGGTGAGGGGCTAAGGAGAGCAAGGGAGTCTCAATAGAGATAATGATGCACATACACAACTTACAAGTACTGAGAGAAACACACCATCAACACATAAAGCCACATGGATCCCAAATAGTGCTGCAAAACCATGGTCTTTTCTTTGCCAAAAAATGCAGATAATATATGTACAATATAGTGTCAAGCTATTCCCAAGAGTCCAACCCTAAAAATTTCTAAGAAAATACATAATATAGGCAAGCTAACACATTCCCTTGCCTCTAGGGGTCGAGCTCATCATCCTAGGAGCTGTTTCAACCAATTATAAACTAAGCACTACAATCTCGGCAGTCAAAACAACTTGCCTCTATAAGCTAGGAAAGCAATTCATTCATTACATTTTTGCTATTTTATGAATGAATCATCTAGAATAGGTAAATAAGTGTCATAAAAACATAAATATCCAATAATTACACCAAGGAGGGTGAAAAATCCCATCACAAGTCAAAACAGGTGAAACTGACTTGATTCGCTGAGCTGAGGAGGAAAATTGTGCCGAAAGACCCTGTGCGTTGCGCGCCTTTCCACCTTATTTTGGGGCACTTCTCGGCATCCAAATTGATCTCAGGTTGGCTTTTTGGAAGGCCCTAGATGTCGAATTTCCCACCCAAGTAGAATTTTCCAATTTGGTCTCCATTTGACCCTCCAAAAGTGGATTCTCCCAGAAGTACTTCCTGCTGATGCAAAAAGTGGCTGAAAGGTGATTTTCATGATGTTTTTTGAGCTTTTGATCACCCAAAACTTTATGAAATGCCTTGGAAATTGCTGAGCATGTGTATTTCATCATGAAAAATCCAAAAATGTAAGCCACCTGTGATTTGGACATCCCCATCTTATGGGTCGTGCGCTGAGCGCGACGCATAGAGCCCAAAAACCTGTTTCGCAAGCCAAAAATTTTGAAACGACAAAATTTTCTCCAAATTTGCCCAAAATTGGAGTGAAGACCCTCCATCATGTATCATGCTAAACTAGTGAACCCTCAACCAAAATTCAAAGCCGATCAGGCCTTTTGCGTTGTTTTTGTGCTTTGCTCAAATGCCTTTTAAGGATCTTCATTCTCGGTTTGCAAACATGCATGCGAGCCCAATATTGAGTCTTCATGTGGCGAAGCATGTCCCTGTCCCTGTTTGCTTTAGCTAACAACTTTTCCAAATGAGTGTTCACCCGGATGAGCATTGATTCCTGATCAATGGGTGTCAAATCACCGGGTCTCCTACGAGCGAATTCTCGGTCTTCCGGAATCTTGCGCAACTCATAAAGTTCATGCTCATCCTCCAACTGTTTGTTGCGCTGCTCTAAGTAGTTGATCACCCATTTAGCCATCTGCAATTTCTTTTGCAGTGACTCATTCTCGGCCCTTTGCTCTTGGATAATCTCCTTGAGCACTGAGTTGGGCGAACTAGCATCAACATCAATGACACCGATATCCTGAACTCCTGAAGGACCCTCATCAACCATGGGTCTCTTGCCTCTATCCTAACTTTGTACCTGTGCTGAAGATGGAAGCGAGACCCCTTCCATGATGTGGAGATAATACTTGCTCTGCTGATGATGTCAACGAGACCCCTTCCACCCCGGGTGGAGATAGTACTCGTCGTGCAGCTACAAATAAGGCCCTGGGGCCTTTCTGATATGTCACATATGCTGGAGCATCAACATGCTCAGTCTCATGAATGTCAAAATGCTGTGAAGGCCCTCCCTCATCATGAACGATCTCTGGAGGAGGCTGTAGCACGGAAAAGAAATCACGGGAGATGAAATCCTCCCAAGCAATACTTTGTTGTGCCAACTGATGCATCATTATGATTTTGATCAATGCATAGTGATATATGCTCCTGTGCTGATGTCCCGGGGTCTTCCTCTGTACTAGGGGTACCATCCTCTCTATGTTTCGACACATGAAAAACAGAATGCTCATCATACGTACCCGTGTGAAATGCATCAACAAATGGACATGGTACGCATAGAGATGGGAGAATCTGCCCTCACAGCTGAAATATCGAATGATGAGTTTCATCAATGGTGCAAACTCATCTTTCAAGTATCTGAAAGGAAAGGTTGCTCTCAAGTGTCTAATATATGCGGGCTTGACATGTGGATCATAATAATACCTGTCCAGCATCTGGCATTTACTCCATTCCTCCCCCACATTTGGTATCCCGGTGGCCTGAGAAATAGTGTCAGGTGACAAAGTGAAATCCACTCTGGCAAGGTTTACATGACCATCCTATACGTTAAGGACAAATAGACGGACCATTTCCCGATGATGCTGAGTTTGTGAGATCATCTCACAATATTGGTAACATGTTTGGCGCCGAAAAAAATCCATTGCAAGCGGGCAAGCTTGCAGTTGAGCCAAAGAGGTAGGCTCCTCCCTAACACACTATCCACTCTTGCCACCTTTGTGATATCTCCATGGCACATTAGGCACATTGACCTCCGGTGTAGAGTCACTATCATAATCTTGCTCATATATTGACTCGGTCTCTGACATGTTCTTTAACAACAAGGTGGCTGGAATATATATATTTGATGATATAAAACTGTGTGCCAAAAGTTGACTGTTGACTTTTTGTCTTTTTATCAAAATGTTATGACCAAGGGGACATAAATGACGGGAATTGTTAGGAAAAGGGAAGCATTAGGGAAATGGGAACAATGGAAGTAAAATAAGGAAATTAGGGAAGGGAAAGGGGCATAGAAATGTTTTAGGGTTTTGAAATAAGGTAGGGACCATATGGTTATAGGGGAGGGATTGGGATTTTGAGAGAGGAAGGTGTAGTGTTGTGGGGATTTATTGGGGAAAATATTTTGGGAATATAGGAAATGGGAAACAAGGGAAAAAGAAGCCTTGGAAACAATAATTTTTGAAAACCCTACAACAAACTTTGCACTTGAATCCTTATAGCAAATTAATGAACATGGAGAGTTTTGTACACTTGGTTTTCATGACAAATATATGCTAACTTCTTCATATAAAGCATCAAAACACCAAAATCAAGTCATGAGTGTAGGCCTACCTGTGAATTTATGCGTGAGGAGAGGTGATTTGAGTGATTTTTTGGCGAATTATAGGCATAAACCCTATGCACCGCGCGCTTCACCCAACGCGCCGCGCACTCTGAGTGTGCCCCGCGTGTGTTAATTTACACTGCAAAAGGTCGCCTGATGCGTCGTGCGCCTCTGGTGTGTCACGCACCTATCCTGATGCACCGCGTTCCCTGGAGCTGACCCAAAATACTCACAAATTTGCCACGAAGTTGCAAAATTGCCTTTTGAACAATGCTCTTAGCTCTCAAAATGTGGAATGGGTTGCAAATGAGGAGAAATGACTTGATATAGCATCCATTTTAATTTTTGCTCAATGAAAACCCATTTTTCTTATGTTTGGTTGTTGACAATTTTTCAAAATTAATAGGCTCTGACCTTTTTGGTTTCCTTCATAAAATAGGTTGAAATGATGATTTTCTCTGATAATTTTTTACAGGAATAGCTCTGATGTGCTTCAGCAAAGGAGACCAGGGCTGCACTTGAACAATTGAAGAACTGAAAATTTTGACAATTTTTTACAAAAATGAGGTGGCGACTTGTCTTCAAAACAGAGTTTTGAAGAGAAGTCCTTATTCAGCTGTACAATGGTGAGAATCATTTAAGTGGTGATCTATCAAAGATATCCCTCTAGCCTGCTGGTCTTCTAAGTCTTTTGAAGACTAAATTGACTCAAACGCTAGACCTAGACCTAAAAATTTAAAATATGACTATAAATGACTTGTGAAGCTTTATGACTTCCTGAACCAGCAGTGATATGCACGAGGGGAATAAATGACACAGACCACTCCATCAAAGTTATGGCATGCCTAATGAAATGCAACTGATGAAAACTAGTGGGACACCTAAAACATGAAATGCAAAAAAGAGCTTTAATCTCTGACGGAGGGATAACTAGACCGACTCTAACAATCACTTTGAAAAAAATTGGGACCACTCCAAAATTGAAGTTGACAAGTGAATGGTACCGCAATGATTAGCTTGTCGTTCTGAATCTTATTGGATAAGTCTCTTGTAAGCATCCTAGGATCTGGCTCCAAAACCCGAACTGCTCAATGTGAGTTGGACTATAGTAGTGATAGAACCCCAACTGCTAGATCTGAATGGTTATATGGTAGTAGAACATCAATTGTCAGATCTGATTGTTATAACATCAACAAAACAACAACTGCTATAACTTATCTAGAAATTAAGATAATGGGCGATCTTCTGAGAGTCAAGGGAATTATGGTCTCAAAGGAGTTTTCAGGTGCTACAAATCACAATATACATAAGGGTCCAACAATAGTACTCGACCCAATCCTTCAGGGCACTAACTAAGCAGGATCAACAATACACTTAGTCGTACTACCCGATTACCCTATTGTATGTGCGAGTAATCTTATCAGGTGTTGTTCTGACTATACTATAGGAGCAAGGTGATCAATAGTTTATTTAAGGCAAGGTTTCATCTGAGCCTAGGGGGCTTCCAATATACCTAGAGGGTACATGGAAGGCAGTCCATGTGTGGTTTTGTCTAATGCACTACTACTCGAAGGGGTACCCATAGGGGTTACAATGGAGTTGAACAAGCAGGACCATGTTTTGTATTTCCTTGTACATGCCTCCCAAAATATGTAGTTGTATGCATTCAATGACAAATCCCATGCTTTAAAGATGCTAGAACACATCTCTAGCCTAAAGAAAAAAATATGTGAAAAATGGAGGTACCACCGGCCTTGGATAGTGCTTTGATACCACTTGTTATGCTCTTGTCTTGTGAGAAATTCTAGAATACGAAATATGTGAAGAAATACAATCAAGAACACAAAACAAAATGAGAAAAGACAACAAGTGTTTTATTAATCAGAGATGAAAGCAATGTTCACTTGCCACTTCGAGGGGGCAACCTCCAGCAAATCAGAGCTCGATTAAAGAAAAAGACTCAATATATCTCAATGGGGTGTCTCTATCCTTTATATAGGATTCATACATATAATACAATGGATCATTACCATGGTTCTCTCAATAACATCTATCTAATACCATGGCCCATTTACAACTAACTGTGGTCCCTTTCTTAAATGTGGGTCAAGCACTTACAATTATCAATACATGATTATTGACTCTTTAACTAACTATACCTATAACTTGACCCTATTACATAAATGAAGCGGTTAGGTTTTGACCCTAACAATTTTCTTGTGATTGAAGTAGTCTACTTCTGCAATTGGCTATAACATGTCCATAATTATGACATATAAAACATTCAATATTATTGATTAGAGGAGAGAATCAATTAACATTTCTATAGTTAGGAGTAAATTATTGTCTTTGAAGATTGACTTTCCTTGGTTTTTGATAAGGGTAAGTTCTCATTTCTTTGTTGAGCATTTTAAGTTTTGCGTTGTTACCTTTTAAATTCCTTGCATCAGCTTGTGAACTAGATTCTCCTTCAATAGTTTCGTGAAAACCAATACCAGATTTAATTGCAAGATATCTTTCACTACTAAGAAAATTATCCAATATCTTTGTACTATATTTAAATCTCAAATGTTTATACTTTTCTTCTAATTTACCTTTAGTAATGTTTACCTCAACCTCCATTCTTTGATATTGCTTTTCCTTTTCTAGATACCGCTTCTTCATATCTTCTTAACCTTTCTTCCTTCTTCCACTTCCTACTTTAATTTTATAATCTCTTCTTTCAAACCATTTTCTTATTCTTAAATTTCTTGAAGTAGTTTTTCATTCCATTGAGCTAATTTTTCAAGATCTTCTATTAGATAGACAACCTCATCTTCAAGATGTTCAAAATATTGTTTATATTACACAAAAACATTTACTGATTTAGTATGATCCTTGTTATTATATGCCTATAACTTATCCTTAATATTAACAATACTTCTCAAAGAAATATCAAGTTTTCTTCTAAGATTAAAAAATTCTTCTAACTCATCTTCTTTTGAATCATCAACTCCATCTGACATAATGAAGGTTGTATTTTTATCATGTTCATTTTTGGACACATTGTTCTCGATAGGATTACCTGGTAGTTCCCCTAATGAGTAACCTTCTTTTGGGTTTGCTTAATGAATTACTTGTAGCTTATCCCGAAATTTCTTTGTAGTTGTATAATGGATAACCCTATTTGATGTTGAATGAGGTATATTGTTAATGATGCCACTTAATAACTTATTATTCTTTTGCACTTCCCATTTTATGGAGGAATTTTGGTGTAACCATTGCATAATAAATGCCAAACAACATCGTTCATTATATTCGACTTCATATTTTCTTTCCATTGGTTATAATTATCATTACTTAGCATAGGTATGCCTTCATTTTCCATTGTTTCTAACTTGCCTTGATCTTCTGCTTCTAGGGCCAACATTTTTTAATCTCCTTTTCCTTTAGAGTTCTTACATTCACTTTTAGCAATGAGTGCATGTTCAGTTGTTTCATTTTCATCATCGCTATCATTATTGCATAGACAAGGAATTGGACCATAGTTAGAAAAAAACCCATAATAGATACTTCTTTGTTATCGTCTTCCTCATTCTCGATAAATAGAAAGCGAGCTGCTCCCAAACCTTAATATTTGTTGACATTTGTAACCATTACTGCATTTGATATATCACTGTCACAGTTTTGAGAATCCTTCCTTAGGGTTAACTTCTTCCTTAACATCATCTTGATGGATCTCCCTCAAGTGAGAAAGCTTCTTGTGAAAAACTTTGTTGTGATACCAATTCTTGGGAAAATTATTGAGAGGGGAGGATGAATTATCATTTTAAAAACTTGCTCAAACTTTTCTTTTCTTATTCGTATATATGTATGCGACTATAATGAACTAAAACTAGGTATTTACGCAACTGTTATTCAAACAACTATCATATATCTAGTTAACTACGTTTTCAGTTAATTCACCATCCCGTTAACTTGAATTAGTGTATCCATACTTCATTAGGCATTAATTAAATAGTAACCATGTGCAATAAGAAAATAATAAACCATCACATGTAAGAAACACATGAACACAAATGAACACAAGGACATTTAGGTGGAAACCCAATGTGGGATAAAACCATTAATCCTGTTATCTTTGTCCTCATCTTTTATTATAATGAAAAACTTCTTACAATATTTTACTTGCGTAGACTTACACCATCACATAGACACCCACCTGTATAATGCTACAACTTTCTCGTTCTCTAGCATTGACTAGAAGGGAGGTCTAACACCCTGATCTCATTTACCATCACCCACTGGATGGGAGCTCCAACCTGCTAATTATATTTACTAGCTACCATTTTATGGAAGCTTTGAATTCCTCACTGAAGGCTCCAACCCTCAATAGCTCCATGGACCATGTTTCATAATTTTAATAATAGATCCACTTGACTCAAAACATTACAACCTGTAGACCACCTTTCATCATATTTTTAGAATGGACCCACTACCATCATCTAAGATCAATATAAAATAACAAATTGAAACTAATCACTGTATCAAATCCCTTAACCAACTTAATCACCAAATCATTGAATAAACCTATTACCAAATCTCAGAGAACTAAAGCATCTAGATCATCTCAATTCATTGTATTCTCTTCATCAGAATGTCATGCCACTTATTGTTCATCACATAAACGATATCTTGTTAGTACAAACAATGGTCAATCTCATGTTATAATGTATATGATACTACTCTCATACACACCCATGTATATACAGTCTTTCTCTTCAGATAACCTGTGCATAGATCTCAAAACACTGAACCCTGAAACTAGATCCCTACACTATTGAAATCAATCACTGAAACACATAGTAAAGTTGTCACAAATTTTTGAACCAAATACAAATCATCTCATAACAACATCATTATTATTCAATATTTCATAACACAGTTAGTTCAACCTCAACAACCACCATCCAGCACAGATCATCATGAATGACTACATTGATAAATGACAAACACAACAAGATTGATCCTATATCGTATACATCGAAACCTTAGCATTTGTACATAACCCTTATAAGACACTTACGGGGATGTACACGCCTTTCAAGAAGCATACCCACGTATAAATCTATCCATACTACAGATTCGATAAGTGACTACCCAAAATCATATATGTGTATGTATGTGATCTTTCAAAAGAAAACCTGCATACGAATCTATAGCTACTGAATCATACACTCGTTCCATAATAGAACATCAATCAAACCCAAATATCCAGATACAGTTTAAAATACAAACATCATAACATCATCATCATAGATATATAAATCCATAAGCTGATGATTCAATGTTTAAACATTGCGTATCTATAAGATATAATCCGTTACCACACTCTGAGGTGCACACTTATTTCAGATCAAACAATTCATCAACAACCCATATCATGAACACTTAGCACATTTATCTTCATATACTTATATAGCTTAGGCCTTATCCAATAGCGTAGGCCAATTCCATAGTTATATTGATGATATTCTTTGATGAGATCAAATATTCATTGTCATGCTAATTACTATGGGCCAATACCATTTATAGACCCATGGTATTTAAATATCATGGTGCGGAAACTCTACGGGAAGTTTATTCATAAAACCTACGTATGTACGTGGATTCGTTTCATATAATGTGCATATAATTCCTCAAACTTTGTCTTTATCATTCCTATGTCTCTAAACTAATATTCCTTTATCCAATCTTTTTGTCACATCTCTACTAGCCTGAATACTCATCCTGCTATCATTATGTAGACATCTTTATTAAGTAGGTTTTCATCAAGGACATCATATTTTTCATAATTCCAACAATCTCCCCCTTTGGACATGATCGCAACCACTTTGGTGTTTGGTCACCACCACTTGTAGATACATATAAACACATTTGTAGATATACCAAGTTTCTCTCCAAAGTCACCAAGAACTCTCCAAACACCAAGATTTTCTCCCCCTCTAACATCAAGGGAAAAGGGCCGACCAATGATGAATGTAGGATTCTCTAAACTTTCATACATGAGAGTTGTGGATTTGAGTTGTTGAGTATGAACATTGAATGCTGACCATGCTTCCCCTAAGCACATGCTGAATTTTCTTAACATATATAAAGAAGTACATGACTCTATGACTCAACAAGACATGACCTTTTATATAACCAATGAATCATTCTTACGTTGGTCACCAAACACAATGGGGTTACATATGTTAATCAACATTACATCATATGCCCAAAATGATGGGATTACATGACTTGACCACAATAGCCCATACATGATTGAATTTTACATATATTTATAACATAGGTCTTTACATGAACTTTACATAAATATACATATAGGGAATTTATAACCAGGACCAAAGACCTCAATCAGACCATTATATTCATTAATAATTATCATACACCATATGGGATCTGCACCATAAGAATTTTTCAACAGTAACATGAATAATAACAGGCACATCAATTTGCAAGATAAGATAATGTAGCTTTAATATGCTCAACCTGTGACCAATTATGAAACATCAATAACATAATATTTTTTCCATAGAGACCTACTATCAACTCCTTCTCTTGACCTCATCAAAGTCAACTTGCTCTTTCCCTTAGTAGCAAGAGCCTCAATCCATGTTCATCAAAGGCATATGGATATTTTGTAAAATAGTTACATATCTTTTCATGCATCAATCAACATATGTGAGAACCAAGAATATCATCATAAACTAATATAGGGAAAAGTAGCATCATTCCTTAACATCACCAACATGTGACTAAGTATACCATGTCTCAAAGTATCATTTAGCAGATGTAGTAGTAGTATTAATAACCCTGTCTTCATGAAACCTACAATAACATTATTCTCTTGTCCCATTTTCTTCATGCAAGAAGAACTATCACACCAACACCACTTCATCAACATGCAACTTAAGTAATCATCCAAAATATCCTTATTAGGAATTCACCCATCAATGACATCCCATAACATAGAGACAACAATATATATCTATATTCTCATCAATGAGAAGAGTCATGAATAGCAAACCATGAGCTCACCATCACTTATCAAAATTTGTTAGGAACTCATATCATTGATACAATATAGAGAAATAATACTCAAAATTATACCACAGGTAACATATCATGTACATGTGATAACCAAGTACGATAGGCATCATCATGCATATCTACACCATATGGAAGTTATGCATCTTTGAAGGCATAATGATGACAACATAAAAGTAATGAGTGATACTACTCATCATCATATAATGAGGTTGTATAATCAATTTTTTTTATCAATAGGTAAGAAACATAAAATATGTACCATATGCATCATAAAAAAAAACTTCTATCATCACAAATTTGATTAGTAACATCATAGCAACTATGTGGCTCAAGAAATATATAAATATCATTATGTAACAAGAAATTCTCATTAGCAGTCATAGTGCCAACAATGCACTATTAGAAGCATATCAGATTCTCCCCCTTAATATGTGCCAATTGTTCACTATCAAGTCTGATCAATCAATCAGTAAATCCATGTCATAATGCATTAACTCATAAACTATTGTAAGCCAATACCATTTCTAAGTAGAATCCACTGATTGTAACCAACCAAAGTCATAACCAAAAAGCAAAATAATAACTAACTTAAGCATATCAGAACTTCTCCGTGTGATATTTTTCTTGTTTCTTCATGATAGAGAAACATACACAACACTCTATATTTAAACTCATGGATATAGATGATTGTCCTTCATATGATCCATGGACATAAAGTAAAATATTGAATTTTTCTAACCACAACTCCCCCTGAGCCTATATTATATGTGCTTGTTCAATATTATGACATAATATTTACTATTAGCAATCATAAATATTAAAAGAACTAATGAAATCATCATCAACATATGTATTTCTCCCACTAATATTATGCATCACTGATCTTGAGGACCTCATAATAATCTTTTGTTCTGAAGAGGTCATCTACCTCACTTCACTTATTTAGTCACTATTAGAAGTATTCTGATAGGAATAATGAATTATAATGGACACCGTATTCTTTTACTCTCATTTTGAATCCTCCTCATATTTGCGAGAATTCAATTTTTTAAGCACATATAATTTTCTTGTGTTTCCATATCCTCTTTCTATGACCTTTCCAGAGTCATCATCCATAATTTTGCATTTGCTTGATGTAAACACAATTAAATTTCCTTTATTTTCCGTTTGATCTACACTTATAATATTCTTCTTTATCCCTTGAACTAAAAAACTAGTCACTGCTCCTCTATGTTTATTAATATTTGCTCTACCTTTTCCCTAAAATTTTATTGAAGCATTATTTACAAGGAGAACCCTACCATATTGATTTTTCTTAAGATTCTATATCTTAGTCCTATCTCTAGTCATGTGATGAGATCATCTACTATCTATGTACCGTTGATCTTCTCCTTCAAATGAGAAGAGAGAAATACCACTGATTATATGTTCTTCTTTTTGCTTATTATGAGAAATGTTAGTGGATCCACCTTTTTCAGGTCTTTTGACGTCAATACTCTTATCTGAATGCTTGCAATGTTGTCTAAGGCGATCCATAGAATTTCTCTTGGATTCCTTTTCTACATGTCGAAACTTGTTACAAGCATAACATCCTATATGTGCAAAGGAATCATAATATTTATGTTTCATATCAGTTCTATTGTAACCAATAGATTTGTGACCAAAGATATCGCAAGGAAAAATAATATCCCTTAAAGAAGGTTGAGTACATGGAAGATGACGATCTTTCTATGAAGTAGTTATTTACTTGTGATTGAAAAAATCTACTTCTACAATTGGCTGCAACGTGTCCATAATTATGACATATAAAACATTGAACATTATTGGTGAGAGGAGAGAATCAATTAACATTTCTATAGTTATGAGTAAATTATTTTATTTGAATATTCACTTTCCTTGGTTGTTCATCAGATTGACTTCTTATCTCTTTGTTGAGCACTTCAGGTTTTGCATTGTTACCTTTTAAATTCCTTCCACCAACTTGTGAACTAGAATCTCCTTCAATAGTTTCATGAAAGCCAATACCCTATTTGATGGCGGGAGACCTTTGACTACTAAGAATATTATAAAAAATATCAGTTCTATCTTTAAATATGAAAAGTTCATCCTTTTATTCTAATTTACCTTTTAGAATGTTTACCTGGGCCTCCATTCTTTGATATTTCTTTTCCTTTTCTAGACATCGCTTCTTCGTATATTCTTCACAACTTCTTCCTTCTTCCACTTCCTCATTTAATTTGAGAATCTCTTCTTTCAACCAATTTTATTGTTCCTCAAATGCGTCAAGTAGTTTTTCATTCTACTTATATGATTTTTCAAGATCTCCTCTTGGAGAGACAATCCCAACTTCAAGACCTTCACAATATTGTTCAGATTCCACAACAAAATTTATTGATCTAATGTGATACCTTTTAGCATATGCTTTTAACTTACCTTTTATATTAAAAATCATTTTCCAAGAAAGATCAAGCTTTTTCTAATATCAAAAATTTCTTCTAACATGTCTTCTTCTGAATCAACAACTCCATCTAATATATCAAAGGTTGTTTTGTAATCATGTTCATTTTTTGACACATTTTTAGGGATAGGATAACTTGGTAGTTCACCTAATGAGAAACCTTCCTTTGGGTTTTATCGATGGATTTCTTGTGGCTTCTCCCACACTTGATTTTTAGTTTCATAATTCGTAACCCTATTTAATGTTGAATCAGTTATTATATTAATGATGTCACTTAATTCCTTACTACTCTTTTGCACTTCTTCGTCTGATGGAGGAATTTTGGTGTAGCCATTGCATACTAAATAAAAAACATTACAACACATTAAATTAGGTTTCATCTTTTCTTTCCTTTGGTGATAATTATCATTACATAACATAGGTATGCCTTCATTTTCCATTGTTTCTGACTTGCCTTTCTTTTGTGCTTCTAGGGCTAACATTTTTTAATCTTCTTTTTCTTCAGAGTGTTTACTTTAACTTTTTCCCATGAGTGACGGCTCAATTGTTTCATTGTCATCATCACTATCCTTATTGCATAGAGAAGGAAATGGACCACAATTAGAACAAAAGCCCATACCTAATAATTCTTTGTTACCATCTTCTTCATTCTTGATCAATAGAAAGCGGGATGCTCTGAAACTTGAATATTTAATGACATCTGTAACTGTTACTGCATTTGATATATCGCTATCACATTTTTTTTCCTCGCTCCTTCAAGCTGTCTTCTTCTTTCCCATCATATTGATGCATCTCATTTAAGCAATCAAGCTTCTTCTAAAACACCTCGCTCTGATACTAATTGTTGGGAACAATACTCAAGGGGTGCGAAGGGGGGGGGGGTAAATAAATATTTTAAAATGACACTTAAAATTTTATTTTCTTATTCATGTTTATGTACATGACTATAATGGAGTAAACCTACATATGTATGCGACTATTATGCAAATAAGTAACATATATCTAGTTAACTAACTTTTCATTTAATTGATCATCTTTTTAACCTGAAACAATGTATTAGAATTTAATTATCCATTAACAAAATAGTTACCCTATCTAGTAATAAAAGAAAAAATATTACACATAAGAAACACATCAACAGACATGAACACTGAGATATTTAGGTGGAAATTCAATGTGCGAAAAAACCACCACTGTTCTCATCTTTGTATTCATCTTTTATTATAATGAAAAAGTTCTTACAATATTGTATTGGTGTAGACTGACACTAGCACACAGTCACCACATGTCGAAGGATACACCATTCTCTCATTCTCCAGCATCATCTAGAAGTGAACTCTAACCCTGTGATCTCATTTACTTGTACACACCGGAAGGGAGCTCCAAACCCCTGATCATATTTACTAGTTACCACTGGAAGGAAGATTCGACTTCCTCACTAAAGCATCCAACCCTCAACACCTCCATGGACCATGTTTTATAATTTTCATACTGGATCCACTTGACTCAAAACATTACAACCTATAGGCCACCCTCATCATATTTTGAAACTGGACCCACTACCATCATTTAAGCTCAATATCAAATAAAAAGTTGAAACCCATCATTATATCAAATCATTAAACCAACTTAATCACCAAATAATTAAATAAACCAATTAATGAGTCTTAAATGACCAAATAGCTAGATCATATCAATTCACTATATACTCTTCATCAGAGTGTCAGGACACTTACTCTTCATAACAGAAACTAGATCATGTCTCTACAAACCCTGGTCAATCTCATGTTAGAATACATATGCTATGACTATGAGACATACCCAAGTATATAAGCTCTTTCTCTTCAGATAACCCATATACAGATAGAACTGAACCTAAATCACTACACTACTAAAATCAATCATTGCAACACATATTTATCTTGTCACAAATATCTGAAATAAATACATATAATCTCATTATATCATCGTTACTATTCAAAATTTCATAATATAATCACTTCAACCTCAACCACCATTGTCAAACACAGATCATCATGAAATACTTCATCGACAAAAAGTAACAAACATAACAAGACTGATCGTACATTATATACAACATAACCCTATCATATGTGTGTGACCCTTATAAGACACTTCCACTTATCTACGTTCCTTTGAAGAAAAATAGATGTGTACAAATATGTCCATAATACTGAATGGATATGCAACTACCCAAAACAAGATCTATGTATGTACAAAATCCTTTTGAATAAAACCTCTATACAAATCTATAAGCACTGAATCATACCTTCACTACACGATAGAACATAAGTCAAACCAAAATCTTGGCATACACTATAAAAGACACACATCATAACATCATCATCAAAGATCCATCAACCCATAAGTAGATTATCCAATGTGTAGCCATTTTAGATCTATAATATTTGATCCATTATCACACTTTTGGGTGCACAATTATTTTATATCAAATAATTCATCAACAACCCATATCATGTACACTTAGAACTTTGATCTCCATATCCTTATATAGCTTAGGCCTTAGCCAAAACCTTAGGCCAATCCAATAGTATGACCATGGTATTCTTTGATGGAATCAAATCTCCAGTGTCATGATCATTACTATGGGCCAACACCATGGTAAAGACCCATGGTATTTAGAATACCAGACTATGTAAATTGTACATGATTTTTCCTCACCAAACTTGCGTATGTATGCATATTTTCTTCACAGAATCCACATATACTTCTTCAAACTTCATATTTCTCATTCTTTTCTCTCTGAACTGATAATCCTTTGTTCAGTCTTGTTGTCACATGTCTATTTTCCTGAATACTCATCCTCCTACGATCATGTTGACAACTTTGATGATGGGTACCGAAGCTTACTGCGTAGCACATTCCTCTTTGTGCACCTAAAACCATATTATGGTTGATTCCTATAGGATAACCTATCTGGTAGGGTTTGCCCACGCTTTCACTGACCAATAAAAGGCATGTATGGGTGAGCTATCTTTGAGAATGTGCCTTAGTGCTTACTGCTCATCGTATTCACTATGCACACCATTAACAAAGTTTTAGGCTTTGGTTAACAATATGAGTCATCATGCTGGGGTTTTCCTAGAAAATTATTCATTGACTCATGCTCTGACATGACCACGTCTTCCTGACTCCGAGTTACCCGATTAGTTCCTCTATGCACATTACTCAAACCTTCTGAGGTATGCCTTCTAGGATGATGTCATCAACCCCACATGGTGCCTCTTAAGTGGTGACATGTGCCACCTACATTTGGTCCATTAGGCCACGCAAAAATGTTTAATCTCCTTACCACCTGTCTTGCATACAACTATGTCATGTTGATGTCATCTCCCACCACCATCTCCTTAGATCGAATTAAATGTTGCCACCTGCCCCCTCGAGCAAAGAGAAAGTGTCCCTGAGACCTTTGTTTTGTGAGAAATTTCCTTTATTAATAAAATACCACCAAGCTCAAGAAACCAACCTTCATGCCAATCCATTATGGTTTTTGGTATCAGGAGGATTGGTCTCAAATTGGTTGTTTTTCATTGTCTTGAGGCCTCACCATACTTCCATATATAATGATGTCAAAATGTCACTGCATGGCCCAATTCCTAGAATTGTGCTCCAATTAAATTTCCTTCGAGCCAGCCTTTGCGGTCTTTTCCATCATTGTGGGGCCTTCTCTGCACCTTTATCAATAGCTTATACTACTAACCTTACTACTAATGTCATACCGATAAACTCTCATTGGTCTGTGTTATGCCTCCATGTCCTGATGAATGCTTCTTGATGCTTTCTCTTTATCGCCATAATTATACCATCGAGGTTACTCTTCTAGGTCAGGTTGTCAAGTGGGCTTCACTATAACAACCTCCTGCCACATCTACCCAAGAATCCAACCATCCAGGGTAAACATTAGACAAGAGGCCACTATGTATGCTTTGACCTCCTAAGTAACATTAAGGAAGTGGAACCAACGGAAACACGCCATAGAGGCATCCAACATCGTCAATAGAACCCTCAGAAGACAAGTCAACTACTCAAACATCCTATCCCATGGTACCACTATTGTTTTATGTCTCTTGTGCGATAGTAACTCTCATGTTATGGTCAAGGGGGTGACCAACAACCTAAAGTCACTTTCACAGGCCTGCCTCCCAACAACTGTGGACCATAATTATCAGTGTTGTGCTAGCGAATCTGGGATTTGAGCCACTTTTTCAAGCCCGGAACCAAGGACATTTGTCATAACTGATCCATCTATTCAAATCAGTAAAGTAACATGGAAATGAAAGTGCTAAAGAAAATACTTGTTCAAGTCCTTGACTGGATCCCTAGTAGCCATGATAGGCATTTCATCAAACATATCATCAACATGTAATCTACAGGTGTAAACACATAGTTAAGTGTAGGGATATCATACTTATCTAAGAATCGCTATGAGCCATTTTTACCTCATTCCATTTTTCCCATTATGATCTATTTTTTCATAGACACATTATCCATTCACATACAATTCAAAACATGATGAAAGCGATACATAATTGTTGTCATAAAATGCACATATAACCAACATAATAGGAGCTAAAATGCAATAAACATGACAAGCATCAAATCCGTAAATACATTAGTACCTTCAGACATGAAAATCAAGGAAATGGATTTATCATTAATGAATGCAATGAACCAACCAGAGATGGGACTAACATGTTCCACCCGACCATAGATTGGCTGAGCCAAGTCTATCTTCATCCAATCATCGTTGTGCCATATTCCAAGCATGAATGAGGGATCTCATAGAACACATAAATCAAAACTCATCCAGGGCTTCTAGAGGTCACCCACCTCAACCCATCAAACTGTGATTCCACACCTCAGTCAAACTTCACCAAAACCATCACTAGTTCGGTCTCCATCCCAGCCATCTGAGTCTCTAAAGGCTTTTTTCCAACCAAGGCTGTAGGACTAGTAACTCAACCCACAACTATTGTTGGGCTCCAAAGCATTTTTTGAGCCAAGGCTCTAGGACTACTAACTCAACCCACCAAGGGCTCGAGAACATTTGCCCAACCAAGGCTCTAGGACTAGTTACTCAACCCAAGTTGTTACAAGGCTCCATAGTGTTTCTCCAACAAAGGCTGTAGGAACTAATAACTCAACCCAAGCTAAGGAAACATGAGAACCAACCAAAGAAAAGAATGAAAACAAATCCACAATCACCATCGCTATCCTGGAGATGGAAAGGCTAGAAAATCCACTATCGATCCAAGAAATACTTCATTCCAATGATACATCACAACCAAGAAACCATATGCATGGTCCATTCATGCCAAAACTAGTAAAAACATCATATATGCAACCTGACACCTACAAGAAAATTTGATGTGGTTGTTGACGTCAATTCCTTCTTATGCTTTCCTGCTCTTCCTTTGCCTTATTTCTCCAAGAATCCAAGTATGTTGCACCCTCCAAGAGTGCTCCAAGAAATCGCTGAGTATCCAAGAGTATGAGAGAGAGAGAGAGAGAAAATAATGAGAGAGCTCCAAAACTCAAGTGATCAAGTCTTCACTAACCAAGCTTGCCCACTGATCCTCAAAAGCCTTTTTGATAATGTGGCCTCTATTTTCTTCATTTTCCATTATTTTCCATCATTTTCCTCCTCACATGCAACTTGTGACCTTTAACCTTTCTTTTCTCTTAATTTACATTATTTTCATAAATAAATATGCCAAAATACCTTTTTTGCTCTTCAATGCCTTAGCCACTACCTTTGCCAATTTCCTTAGCCATAAACAACCAAATGGACACCCGATAGGATGTCCTACCCAACATTCAACTTGGAATATGTGTCGCATAATTAGTGGTATATACATATACTTTTACATGGATTTTTTACCAGGGCTGTTACAAAACCCTCCCCCTTAGGGGAACACCGTCCTCGGTATTCTTTGACACCTATACCAACAAGACTACTGAAAACAAAACATATTGCCTATGGATCTTTATAACACAACTCATTGTAATATTTACAATGACCACTGCTAAAACATGACAATCATACCATTTACTGGACCTTTATGACATACTTCATTATTGTATTTACAGTAACCACATATACACAATATTCTTCAACCTACAGATACCCTTATTGTGTATGGAGATTTATGAACTAGCTCGATACAATATCTACAATAATACACAGATATACACATATGCACATTTTATCCACAATAAGGGAATCCAGAATCTCACACCTTCACCCTCAATTAATACCAAGATTCAACTCCTTTTGAGGAAGTCGAGAATCCACTAGCACAATCAAACTGCATCAAATGTCCAATGCTATAATCCAACACCACTTGTCCTCTCAGTGAATAGTTATTGGATCATTGTTTTAGAGCATACTCCCAATGTGCATTTGATATTTTACTGAAAATGCTAATGACCAGAGGAAATCCATCCATGTCCTTCGCTTCTCTACTACATAGTCCCTCGAGCACTTTCGACACCCCTTCCGTGTAGTCACTCATGTTCCAAGTTCCCCTGGCACCCCTATCTCAAGAAAACCATCCTTTGGTAAGGCTTCCTTGGACCAGAATATCAAATAACCAAGGCATATACCTACCTCAAAGCCATAATATCGGTCATATCACGCTCATGGACATCAATGGACATAGCTGGGTACTAATGCCTATAATGGCCCTATTCCTGAACTGCTTTTACCAACATACTGTTGTGTGCTTTAATTTCTTTGTTGTTGTTGGTATTTGTTGCAGTCGATTTTGGCCACTGAGCCATGCATGTTCTTGCATTCCTATTCCAAACACATATTTTCCATTAGATTCAAAATGAATTTAAATAACTTCAAATCATACATCATTAGTAGCTCATCAATAAGGTACATTTGCAATCATGTTCGCTTGTTGTCACAACAAGTCAAACTAGCGTATTTGACCAAATCAACATGTATAAAAATATCACATTTTGTTATCTCAAAACATAACCATCAAAATCATAAAGCACATGTAATCATCATAGACTAGAATCACAAATCATATGCATAGTAAAACGAAAATATAATACTGATACTTAACCTTCATCAATCCTTACTTCTTCCTTTGTTCTTTTGTACACACACGAGAATGGTTACCACACCCAGCAAACACTTGGTGCCTTCTCCTCCACCAGGTGCACATATGCATAATGTGCATCACACACATACAACAACACACAACCTACAACTCCATGCAATACATGCACGCAAACTTGACATGCAAAACATACACCTACATCGAGTGTATACAATACACATATGCCAACATCCAATCCATAACATAACACATACACCTACACCTGGCATAAAACACAACACAATAAATCTATACCTGATGTACAACATCACACAATACATGCACGTACATAATGCACATACATAGTAGCGCATGGTCTCAGCATAACATGTATGACATGCCACAATATCACAGGTTAACCATTACCATATGTACAACATGTACACAATACCATATGTACAAGGCACCACCTGCACAAAGTGTGCACAACATCACATGTACATAGTGCCACCTACACAATGTCTACACAACGACATGTGTACGCTACACTACCTATACAATGTGTACACAATACCAGATGTACATACTACCACATGCATGACATGTTCATGAAAAGATATGTAAATAGTGCCACATGCATGACATATACACATCACCACCTGCACATAGTGCCACTTATAGACGAAGTACGCCACACCACATGTACACAACACCACTTTTACAACCATTCACACCACACCATATGTACATAGCACCACATGTACAACATGCACTCAAAACCACATGTACATAAAGTCATTTGCACACAACACCACATATCCAACACGTGTAGAGCACCATATACATATAACACCACATATCAATCATGCACATAGTACAATATGTACAACATATACAACATAATCATAATAGTAATACCACACACTTGAAACCACATTGTCCTTATGATGAAACCTTGCTTCGAGTGTCTTATCCATGCTTGTCTTACCATGCTGCAGACCACAATGCTTTCACTTTTCTGATATGCCTCGGTATAACGTGTCCACAACATAATCATATGCATAATAGAAGCATAAAATATAAATTCATGTTCACATGATACTGACCTCATATATTTCTCATGACTACTCTTCCCAGTTGATTCCTCATGAGCCAAAAATCTCTTCATGTCATTTCGCTGCGTAAGCAATCATTCCTTTTCAATAATAATCCATGACAACCCTCTCAAATAGTGACATAGAGACATGGACACATACATAGATATACAAAAACATCAACATAATCATGATCATAAGATAATTACTAGATGACATAAGGTCTAGTTTAAGATAACTTCCATATTTGTGCACAACATGCACAACACTAAGAACAACAACTCCCAACATGGTTAAGGCTTCTGACATCTCAAGTCCATTTACTTTACCTTTTCTGGTTACCTTGCTCATGCTTGTATTGTCATCGTCCATTTACTACAGTGGACCCAACCAATCCAACCGATTGTCATTGTCGTAACTTTCACTATGCTTACTCATGCACTGAGCTTCATCTATGTCTTACATTACATGTTGAGTGCCACACAACTCTTCTCGAGCTCCATTAACATTTCCTCTTTCCCATCCAATTCCCTAGACTCAAAACATAAAAGGAAAGAATGGAAACAACAACAACAAGAAAACCATGAAAGGCAATAGCAACATGACTCAAAAAATGAAGTTGCATGATCATGAACTAGACATAGAAAAATCACAAATCAAGCTCAACAAGTCACAAAAGACCAATATCACAAGACTAGCAATAGACACCATGACTCAATCCCTTGGTTCCCAAGGAATATTAACTAGAGCCTCCTTCAAGGTTTGATGGAAACCTCTCTTGCCATGTAACTCCCTACATCATATTGCCATAAGGACATAGTTGTCAGTGCATAAATAAACAGAACAATACACTAGTTACCTTATCTTGTGATGCCAATTAGGTTTCCTCGTCACTGAAAACGTCCATGTCATCTCTCAAGGAACTCCAACCCTTTGACAAATCCACCTGTAACTAAGTACTAGCTAATATACCTGTCAGGTAAATTTTCATGAATATAACATATATCCCCATAATGTTAGACGAAGTCAAGGTCAAGAAGGCTTCCTACATGAAAAGAACTCATTCATGAGGAATTATGTTTTCCAAACATAGCCAAAGGAATTCTTCCCCAATTAATTTCTTTTATGTTTTTAATTTGTTGTAATCAAGGCTTATTATATGCTATCACATCACCCAACTGTTACTTATGTAAACACCAAAACTATTACCTTATCATGCTAACACTAAGCATGTTACCCTGCAACTGTTTACACATGTCAACCACATGTTCCAAATATCAATACAATCATATCTATCAATTTGAAGTCAACCTTTACCGAGATTAAGAATCATTTCATAATCCACAGTCAACTCATTGTGATTAGAAATAACGCCAAAAATTTCACCTAATACAGTTAGGTACATATCAACTATCTCAAAACATATGTGTTAGTAAACCATGTGAAATCAAAATCATTCGATTGAATACTCATATTATGAAATTCAACAATGTTCAACCAACTTGCAAATATACCATGTTAAATAAATCAAGTAGTAACCAAACACTCAAGCACCAAATAGATGTCCTAATCAAACAATTAAGCACCAAATATATGACATAAGAAAAATCAAACCTTAATGTATATTAGGGGAGGCTATCTTGCCTACACAATAGATCTAGGTTAGCATGATACAAATTCAAAACATATGAACTCAAACATAAATCATGATATCCCTAACAGTAACTAACTAACATGTTTATGTCATGAGCTCATAAGCATTTGCCATTCATTCATAACAATAATATATGTACAATCAATCTAGATAAGTACAACACCATATCACAAATATGTTAGCTCATACCTAAATATCACAACCATAACAATTTGCAAAGGTCAAACTAGGTGAACACAATACATATAGCATTAGGATTGTCGACGCAATGAACATAACCAACACGCATATGACCAATACAAATTAAAACATCAATATCTCAATGAAATAACCCTAATCATCAGGTTAATAGAATATAATTACAATAATCTATATATCACACTCATCAATAACATATAACCTAATCATCACGCAAACTAACCTAAGACAACAATAACAATGCATACCATCATAGGTTACTATCATTCATGACTATCTAACACATGTGCATGTGATTATACTAATCATGTAACATATATCATGGATGTAACCATAAAACAAAACACATGTACATAAACCTAATGTATATAAACCTAATGCACATGAAAATTATCAACTTACATAGTTGAATTCCAAACATACAATACCTATATTATGATCTCCTCTTATCCCAAACATTAATGCTGCAACCTCACTTTGATGATCTGCATCTCCTTCTTTACCTTGTTCAACACATTAGCATCATAACAAGCTAATAGCAGCATTATGACCTAAATTCCATACCATATCCATATCCATACCATATCCATATTCCATACCATATCCATACCATAACCAATACCATACATACATAATGACTGCATATGAATAAAAAACCATATACACATCCTTCTAGTTAGTGCCCAATCATCAATGCATGACCATATCAACCACACAAACCATGACCTCATAAATGATGACAACCACTACGCCATTGCACACATTGCCACATGAAACCATCAACATGCATAAGGAATAAAAAATCAACTACAGATAGACATAGACACATGTAGTTGAGCATAAGGGATCAATCATTGTAACCGACCTACAAGACTAATAGATGTAGCCAAACCTACAAGAATGTAACATAACATAAAAGGTTGTAAGTAGTCAACATAAAATAAACATGTAAGAGACATATAATCCATATCGAACCAATCACATACTCATGAAAAATACATCCCACAAAATCAATATCAAATCCTCCATGATAACCATACTACAACCACAATCAATCATCAAGAAAATGCAACAAGCACATGAAATGCAAGCGTAGGAGACACACATGCAACTGACATGCATGGACCACTAACACACATCCCATCTAGTTTGAGGGTTGAACCATGCTCTGATACCACTCTGTAACACACTCCTCCCACATCTACCCAAGAAACTGGGCAACCGAGGTAAACATGTGACGAGAGGCCACTATGATATGGTTCAACCTCCTAATTCTCCTTAAGGATGTGGAACTAATGGAAGCACACCATACAAATATCCAACATCATCAATAGAACCCTCAGAAGACAAGTCAACAACTTAGACATCCTATCCTTCGTTCCCACTACTTCTTTAGGTCTCTTGGGCCATATTCACTCTCATGCTATAGGCAAGGGAGCGACCAACAACCCAAATTTTCTTTTACAAGCTTGCTTGCCAGTGACTGTGGACTCGAATTATCAGTGTTGTGCCAACAACTCTGAGATTTAAACCACTTTTTCAAACCTAGATCCCAGGACACTTCCTAAAACTAGTCCATCTCCTTAAATCAATAAAGTAACATGGAAATGAACGTATTAAAGAAAATACTTGTTCAAGTCCTTGGCTGGATCCCTACTAGCCATGACGTGTTTCATCACACATATCATCGATGTGTAACCTGCATGTCTAAACAACATAATTAAGTGTAGGGATCTCATACTTATTTGAGAATCACTATGAACCATTTTTCCCTCATGCCATTTTCTTCATTATCATCTATTAGGTCATAGACACAATATCCATTCACATTCAAGTAAAAACATGTTGAAAGCCATACATAACTGTTGTCATAAAATGGGCATATAACCAGCATAACAGAAACAAAAATACAATAAACATGACAACCATGAAATCCATAAATACATCAATACCTTTACACATGAAAATAAAGGGAATGAATTTCTCAATATTGAATGCAATGAACCCACTGGAGATGGGACTACCACAATCCACCTAAACATAAATTGGTTGAGCCAAGTTTCTCTTTAGCTAATCACCCACATGCCATATTCCAAGCATGAATGTGTGATCTCAGAGAACACATCAATGAAAACTCATCAAGGCCTTCAAGAGGCCACCTACCTCATCTCATCAAATAGTGATTCCATCTCATGATTAGACATCACAAAAACCATCACCATATCAATCTTCATTGTAGCCATCGAGGGCTCTAGATAATTTTCTCCATCCAAGGCTCGAGGACTAGTAACTGAACCCACATCTGCAACCATGTTTGAGAGTGTTTTTCCAGCCAAGGCTATAGGACTAGTAAGTCAACCCACCAAGGGCTCTAGAGTGATTTTCCAGCCAAGGCTTCAGGACCAGTAACTCAACCTAGGTTGTTAGAAGGCTCTAGAGTGTTTTTCCAACCAAGGCTACAGGAACTAATAAATCAACCAAATCTACGGAAACATGAAAACTAACCAAAAGAAAATCATGAAAATAAACCCATAATCACCATATCTATTTAGGAAATGACAAGGCTAGGAAATCCAATGTGGTTCTAGAAAATCCTCCATGCCCATGACAAATTACAAACAAGAAACCACATGCATGTGCCATGCATGCCAAAACTATTGGACAAATAATACATGCAACTCAGTACCTGCAAGAAAATTTGATGTAGTTGCTCATGTCGATGCCTTCTTGCACTTTATTGTTCTTCCTTTCCTTCTAGCTCCAAGAATACAAGCATGCCACACCCACCAAGGGTGCTCCAAGAAATCTCTAAGTATCCAAGAGAATGAGACAGAGAAAGAGAATAATGAGAGAGCTCCAAAACTAAAAAGATGAAGTCCTCATTGACTAATATTTCCCACTGATCCTCAAAATTATTTTTATTAATGAGGCATCTATCTTCTTCATTTTCCATTATTTTCCTTCATTTTCCTCCTTACATGCTACCTGTGACCTTTCACCTTCCTTTTCTCCCAATTTCCATTATTTTCATAAATAAATGTGCCAAAATACCTTTTTATCCCTTTAATGTCTTAGCCATTGCCTTTGTCAATTTCCATAGCAATAAACAACCAAATGTACACCCACCAGGATGTGATGCCTAATGTTCAACTTGGAATACATGTCCCATCATCCATGGTACTTATATATTTTTACATGGAATTTTCACGACTTTTGTTACATTCACCTATGACCAATGAAAAAAGCTTCCACTACTCTACTAGTTCTCTTCATCATCTCACTCAATAGCATCTCGACGCTTTAACTTGTGCACTAAACCTATACCTCCTGGGTAACTCTATCGAGCAAGGCTATGAGGTGCTGTGTGTTAATCAACCAGTAAAACTACTTCCCACTGTTGTGCTACCCATGCCACATCTACGCTAAACTCCTCTTAGCTGCTCCACTAGGGTTTTTGGCCAACTTTGTCTGACTGCAAAACTTGGCCACCACTTTGACACAAGGCCACATTTAACTCTACCATCTAACCTTGGGGCACCTCAAATTTGATTGGAAATAACTCTTGCTCTAGGAGTCTATTTGAAGACTTCCACATACCATTGGAAATATTTTTCCAAGCACTATCTAGTTGTGCAATCTCTAAGAGTATCTTAACTATTCTCTTGAGGAAGAATCTCCTCCAATATTTGGGAATCCCAGCTATCATAGTGATCATTTTATGGGTTCTCCAACAATATTTATACTATGATGATTCTCTACAAGAGACTATCAATGATGAGATGCCCCCTCACTTTGACACATCAAGCACATTAATTATACCCCAAGTCCCATCACAATTATGAAAGTGGACATCAAAGAAAACATATTTTACCACAAACACCCATGTCAGTCTAGTTACATCATTGCCAACACTCTTTCTTATTTTGTGACAATGCAAATTTCCCAATACATCTTCCAAAATTAGTGTTGACATTAGCGCCAACACCCCTGCTACCACTGGCCATCCAGAAAATGCCAACTATCCAATAAGGTGGGATTTAAAGAAAAAGGAAAAGATTGTTTTTCAAAGAAAATAAAAGAAAGAAAGCCAAGCAAGCTGTATGGCAGACCTAAAAAGAATGACACGGCTAAAAACAAATATGCTAGGAAAGAAGACTTATAATATACATTACTTAGGAATCAAGGAGGTCATTGATTCCCATGGTAGGATAACATCAGTTTGGGGGAGAACCAGTGGATTTAGTTCATGGTTGGAGGAGCATAATCAGATTTAGAGTAATTTTCCAACAATAATTCAAGTAAGGACTATGCTTCTATGAAGAAAAAGATGATTTTAGGCTTGCAATAATGGGTAATAGGTTATATTTTCTTTCATAAGGAATGGTTTATCTTGTATATGTTTGTATACTAATTTATGAAGATGATTAACTACGAGAGTGTAACTGGTTATAAGGAAAGAAAATAAGCAAATAGAAGAATAAATATTAAGAATGTGTTGTCTGACTTGGTCTACTCGTGGTATCTGTGTTATCAGAATCTATTCTTGTTTTTCCATATATATTTTCTATTCAAATTTAGTTTCTTATTTAAATGTTAGAATATGTTTTCCAAAGTGGTGAGTTGAGAAAATAACAAGTGAAATGACTTCGTACATGGAGATTGCCTAATTTTCATTGTCCACAACATATAATATATATATATATATATATATATATATATATATATATATATATATATATATAATAAGAATTTGGATTGGCTTGTAATATTGTATTGGAAAAAGAAATATGTTTTCCCAGAACCCAACTGGCTCATTCTTAATGATCTTTAACGGATCATGAAAATGAGAGAATAACATAAAATATTAAAAACAAAATCACCAACAATTTTCATTACAATAAGGATGTGGGCGAGTACATTTAAGGAATGCGTTTCCTGCATGGCATGTTATCTTGTATCTTATGATACAGAGTTTCCAAGAAATATAACCTACAAAAATTATTTGTAATTTTTGTGATATAAGAAAGCTGAAGTTATATGTTACAATCAATAATCCCTAAGAATAGATATGTTTAGAAAGTGGAAGCACCGAGTTGTGGTTTAAGTGTTCCAACAACATTGAAACATGATCAAAATCAAGCCTTCCATAAAAGAGAAAAAGCCACAAAAGTTTGACTAGTGGATGTTGTCAAGCGAAATCTCATAGTTGTTGCATGCTAGGGTGGGAAGTAAAAATGCAGATAGGTATAAACTTATTGAGATACTATATATTCTCTTTCATCAATATTAACATAAAAAGAAAAAATGAGGAAATTAATTGTTTGTAACCATGAAAATCTAGGAGGGGCAATAGCAAAAATCATAAGATATTGTGAACAAAACACTATGCATATTCATAAAAAAAATGACTTCCTGAAAGACAAAAGAAACAAATGTGTTTACTGGTGCAAGATCATTTTACTCTTAAGTAATGGGAAAGTAAGGAAATAACCACATGAATCAAATATGAAGTAGTATGTTAAAACCATAGGTCTACAAGTATACGGTAAACTCAACCATAATATCTTTATAATTAACAACCTCCAAAGTCATAAAAAGAAAGAATTATTTCAATGTTTGAAAATAGTAAGCAAACGAACTTCGTGAGGGAAACCCTCAACACTGCCATAATAGAGTAATTGAAAATTACAATTCTAATGGGGGATATAGCCTCTAAATATGGAAATATATATAGGTGATAGCCATCTACGCAACAACCAAATACCTTGGGAGATCACTTCTAGGATGTGTTTGTAGCCCTCATATCAATAAGCAAAGGAAAAAAATCGAATTCTCCATGACACAATATTGTTTGCTAGGAAACGATATTGGCCTACAATTAAGCTAAAAAGAAATTTCTCTCGAGGTTGAGAGTGGAAAATAGAGATACAGTCAACCAAGTATCTATTATGGTTTAAGAACACAAGAAGAAGAGAATTCAAATAATGGAAATCACCTTGTGTAATGGGAGGATGAGTTAGAAAGTGCGTTCTCAGTCGCTTGGGAAACCTTGAAGTAAATATTGAGGGTGTATAATTGGGAGTTGTAGCATTCTTATTGCAATAGCGAGGCTCATCACTCTTTGGCACTGTTGTCAGGGAGGTGTCAAAGTATGCATTGTTTTCTTCCCTTGTTGTTTCATTTCTTTTTACTTTTTGCAAAAATAAACAAATATTTGCATTAGGCATATTTAATTTCAAAAGTAGAAAATTTCATTGCATTATAGTTTTCATTCAATCATAAAAACAACAACAAAATATCTCCAACACCAACCCACCCCCCCCCCATTTGATCACCAAGTGCAGTAAGAGCCACATCACCATTCACTTTTGTAGGTATAAGAAGAATATGGTAAAGAATGTAAAAGAAATGGATGGAGATGATGAAAATGAGGAAGATCCTCTTGGATTTATCATTCAAGATACTGATGGTAGTTTGCACATGAAGAACATCCCTCCATCTTTTCTTCTAAAATTTCATGGTCTAAGGTCAGAGGATCTAGAAACTTTTCTCTTTGAATTTGAAATTGTTTGTAGATATTATGGTTACTTATTAAAAACTCGAAAAATGATATTATTTCTGGAAACATTGAAGGATAGAGCTCTTAAATGGTTGATGAGTTTAGGGACTAATTCAATATGATCATGGAATGATATGCAAAAGATATTTATAAAAAAATATAGAGGTCATGATATTGAGCAAGAAATATTTAGAATGAATCAAAGAGAAGATGAGAGTCTAGATAATCTAATAGAGAGGTTCGTGTATAATGTTAAGATGGGAAAATTACATCATCTAGGATCTGACACACTAAAAACACTCTTACTTAGAGCAATTAGGGATGAATGGATTGATCTCTTTAATCTCACGAGTAAAGGTGATGTATATCAACTATCATTTGAGGATATTTGTGAAACATGAAAACACATATCAAGAGGAAAAGCAAGAGTAGGTAAATCAACATCAAGGTCGGTAAGTCAAGCTAAATTTGGAAATTTGTTTGATGATTTTAAAAAAAAAATTCTTAGCAATCTAAAAAAAGAGTAGAAATGTTAAGAATGCAAGATGAAGGAAAATAAAATGTTGATATTTGTGTTGCAGAATCACATGATGTTAAACATGGTCCATCATTACCAAGGTTGAAGGAAGTTTACCAAGAGGAGAATGGAGAAAGTCAATCACTAATGTAGCTATGTTATGTAGCTCCAAGAGGTCCATGGTAGCCTATTCAACATGATATGATGCAAGTGTCTAATTCACAATTTCAACGTTATGCATATCCACCTCAAATTAATTCGAACACACCTTTTCCTTGGCAACATTGGCTATCTCAACCCCAAAACTAATCTTGGCAACAAGGTTGGCAAGGAAATTATGGGAGCCATCCAAAATATCCTCAATATTTTCCTCAGTATCCTCCAAACCCAACTCCATGTTATCCATACCATTCACCTCCACCAAAATCGCAACCCCAAACACATCGATCTCAAATATCCACTCCCACTAAACTGCCTCTACCACCATTTGCAAACCCGCACACTGAAGTAGCTCAGCCCACTTACTGTGGTACAACACTTCCAAACAACTCCTCTTGAGCTCAATGGTATTCACCATAGCTCAGTAAGGTTATTATAAAAAAATGATTCTCTTGATGCCATTGAGGGACAACATGCAGAGAAAGAAGATTTGAAGGAGAAGATCAAAGAATCGTGGGATGCACTTATTAAAGATAAGACAATAAAATCAGAGATTGAGAAAGCTCCCTCATGGTTATCATCAAGTCCTCCATGTGTTCAATAGAATAACCAAAAAAAGGAGGAATATTTTAAGTTCATGGAAGTAGAAGACATTCAAGATGATCTAGATCAGTAAGAAAACCAAGGACATCAAAGTTATTTTGAGGTTTGGTTCCAAAAATTCAACAAGATGGAGCATCGCTGTCCTCTTCAACTATGCTTTATCCTTTCAAAGTCAAATCATTTTTGCCTCTAAAATAGACATAAGTTAAGGCCCATGCCTCTAACTTAAAACATAAATTAAGGCCTATGACCATGCTTCAACACATTAAACCTCTGTTTTTGCATTAGATAATTAATTTTTAACTTTAATATATTCATTAGGAAGGTTTATGAATAATTGGATATTTATGCCTAATATTATATATTTCCATGGAATACTATGAGAATATTGTGTACATTGTGAACATATTGAGGAGGAGATAATTTACGGACTTGTTCCCTAGTACATGAGGATCAATAATAAATAATAAATCAATAAGATATTATGGAATTATGTCACATATTTGGGAACTCCAACATTGGAGAAAATCTAGGAATGTGTTCCAGTAAACAAGTTACCATATCCACTAATGAAGGGATTTTTGTGGGGAAAGCTTCCTCCATTCATGGGGAATGATTCCTAATCATTTTGTATAAGTAGCAAGTCGAATTTGCCTCTAGAGATAGATTTTCATGACTGTCCTTGTGGAGAGAACTCGTATTTTTGCAACTCCATTTTATTTTCTTTCTGTAATGTAATTCTATTGATCAAAATAATGAAGAATGGTGGCATGTTCAACTTTTAGATCTTGTTCTCCTCCATAGGTCTCTGAGTTTCCTTGGGCTTGGCCATCCTAAGAACCTTAGAGCCCATTTTTATCATTTTCTTTCCTTATTTTCACTGCTTATTCACATGCATATCTAGTTTTTATTTATTTCTATTTTTGCATTTAGCATTAATGATTTCTTGTTGTAGGATTGAGTAATCATTGAGCTTCTTGGATTAGTCTTCTTATTCCCAAATCTAGATTGTTAGACCTCCTTTTTGACAAAGAACAATAAGTTTCTGCTATTTTTAGAGCATTCTAACAAGCTTCAATCGAGTTGGTTCCACTTGCGTTAGATCACAAAAACATTATAATTCATAGAAAGAATTACCCCATTTCATTTTCACTTGATTTGGTTAGGCATCTTTTAGATTTACTAGCTCACTGGTTATCGAATTTCTAGATTTTTGACTAATTATGTTTTTTATTTTTTTGCATGGGTTAGCTGAGATATATTTGAGTGATTCAACATGGAATGAGGACATAAAACATCCTAGTTAATAACAAAATTTGTCCCATCCAATTTGGATTTGATTTTCTTTGCCATTCGATGAGTTATACTAATATGTACATCCTCTAGTAAATAATTGTAGCATCTTGTAGGAAAGCCTCTTTTGAGACCGAATTGAGAAAAATCATCGTTGAAGCTAGGTTGAGGCCTCTACTTGACCTCCATACCGTCAAGACTATTTTAACCCTCTTGCTCCTCCCTTAGGTCAACATTTTTCCAGTTTTCAAGTGTAGGATTTGATTTCCATTTCTTCTATCTTCAGTCTTACATTAGATCTCATCAATGTTTTATATCATTCTACAAAGTTTTCCTCGTGCATAATGTAGACAAGTAGCTCATGAATTTTTTTTTCCTTTAGATAATTGAAATTCTTCTTGTTTTCATGATTTTTGGGTAAATGTCAATGTTTGATGTAGTGTAGGTGTTTCATGAGTACAAAGAGATTTAAAAGTCATCAATCTCATCCAAGCTTCATCCACCCATGGTTCTCACTTTCTTTCACTATACCCTCACCAATTTCATCACTTCACGAGGAAACTTCTCCAAGATTTTTGAGAAAATCCATTTATCTGTCAGCTTTGGTTTTGAGTTTTGAAGTGGTCCTAGGCACTCCCTTCCCTCATTCCATGCACCAACTACCTTCCCTAAGCTCTCCATCACCTTCAACATCCATCCTTTTTCTCTTGACTATATCTTTTAGGTTTTCAAGGGATGTTATAGGTTTTCAAGGGATCTTGTAGGTTTTCCTGTAGTGGAATGTTATTAAAACAAATTGAGGAAAACACCTCTAAGAAGCTTGCAAAGGGTCACTACTTGTCTCCCAAGCCTTTTGACCATTCACTAGCATCTCCAAGCCACCTACCACATCACCAAAATAGATTAGCTTCCACACTCTCATATGAAAAAAAGGCAAAAAGAAAAACATATTTATTTTATTCATTTACATGAACAACAGTAGAAGGTTTGATGGTTTGGATCTACATGCTTAGGACAGTAGGATTCCATACATATTAACTTAGCATTATTTTGAAGCAAGTCCTCTTAATAGCTAGTTAGAAAATGTTGTGTTTTAGCTTTTGTTTTTAGTCTCTTTCCTTGTACTTCCTTCTTGCAATTAGTTAAGGTTCCATTTCGAACATTTCATTTTCTACAATTAGTTTAGGATTTGGCTTCAATACTTGCACTCCATTACATCATAATAGCAAAGGAAGGACACATTCTATGTCGAACATATAATGCTGATACCTCCTAAATTTGTATGAACCCCAGGTTGATAATTAAAGTCAGTAACCTTGGGAGTTGTAGCATTCGTGTTTCAATACCAAGGCTCATCACTTTTTGGCACCATTGCCGAGGAGGTGTCAAAGTATGCATTGTTTTCTTCCCTAGTTGTTTCATTTCTTTTTATTTTTTGCAAAAACAAAATAAAAAAATCATTAGGCATGTTTAATTTAAAAAGTAGGAAATTGCATTACATTATAGTTTTCATTCATCATAAAAATAAAAACAAAATATCTCCAAAACCAGCCCACCCCCCCATTTGATCACATGGTGCAGTAAGTGCCACATCACCATTCACTTTTGTAGGTAGAAGAATAAGATGGCAAGGAATGTAGAATAAATGGATGGAGATGACGACAATGAGTAGGATCCTCTTAGATTTCTCATTCAAGATATTACTCGTAGTGTGCACATGAAGAACATCCCTTGATATTTTCTTCCAAAATTTCTTGGTCAAAGGTTAAAGGATATGGAAAACTTTCTCTTAGAATTTGAAATTGTTTGTATATCTTATAGTTACTTATCAAAAATTGAAAAACTGAGATTGTTTTTGGCAACATTGAAGGATAGAGCTCTTAAACGGTTCATTAGTTTGGGGACTAATTCATTAAGATCATGGAATGGTATGCAAAAGGTATTTATAGAAAAATATAAAGATCATGATAATATTGAATTTAGGCTTCTGTGATCCATATCAATTTTGAGAAGAATCTTCAGAAAAAATCACATAGAGATATTTTTGTCGACTCATTTCGAGCCAACCAGTGTGGTTCATCATCAGGACAAGTTCAATGAGAAGATCTATCTATCATTATTCTAGTCATTACCTAGATATTCTACCCAATCTATTTATAATGCATAGCAAGATCTGCTCATTCAACTTGTCCTCATGATGAAGCACATTGGTTGGTTTGAAACGCGCCGACAAAAATATCTCTATGTGATTTCCACTGAAGATTCTTCCCAAAATCATGATAATAAAGAATAAATATTTAGAATGAATCAAAGAGAAGATGAGTCTCTAGATGATCTAATAGAGAGGTTCATGTATAACGTTAAGAGGGAAAAACTACATCATCTAGGATCCACCACACTAAAAAAACTCTTACTTAGAGAAACTAGGGACGAGTGGATTGATCTCCTTAATCTCATGAATAGATGTGATGTACATCAATTATCATTTGAGGAAATTTGTGAAACATGCAAAGACATATCAAGAGGAAATGCAAGAGTAGGTAAATCAACGACAAGATCAGTAAGTCAAGCTAAACATGGAAATTTATTTGATTATTTTAAAACAAAAATTCTTAGCAATTTAACAAAAAGTGTAGAAATGTTAAGAATGCAATATGAAGGAAAAGAAAAAGCTGATATTTGTATTGCATATCACATGATGTTAAACATGGTCCATCATTACCAAGGTTGAAGGATGTTTACCAAGAGGACAATGGAGAAAGCTAATCACCAATGCAGCTACGTTATGTAGCTCCAAGAGGTCCATGACAACATATTCAACTTGATATGATGCAACAACCTAATTCACAATTTCAAGGTTATGTATATCCACCTCAAAGTAATTGGAACATGCCTTTTCCTTGGCAACAATGGCCATCTCAACCCCAAAACCAATCTTGGCAACCAGGTTGACAAGGAAATTATGGGAGGCATCCACAATATCCTCAATATTTTACTCAATATCCTCCCTAATCAACTCCATGTTATCCTTACCATTCACCTCCACTGCAACCATAACCCCAACCACAACAATCTAAAATATTCACTTCCATTCAACTACCTATACCACCATTTCCAAACTCACACATTGAAGTAGCTCGACCCACTTACAATACTGAGGTACAACACTTCCAAAATCCTCCTGTTGAACTCAATGGAATTCACCATAGCTCAGGTAGATTATTAAAAAAAGTGATTCTCTTGATGCCATTGAGGGACAACATGTAGAGAAAGAAGATTTGAAGGATAAGATCAAAGAATCATGGGCAAAACATAATGAAGAGCATACAATAAAATCAGAGATTGAGAAAACTCCCTCATGTTTATCACCAAGTCCTCCATGCCTTCAAGAGAACAATCATCAAAAGGAGGAATATTTGAAGGTCATGGACGAAGACATCCAAGATGATATAGGTCAACAAGAAAACCAAGCACATAAAACTTATATTGGAGTTTGGTTCCAGAAAATCAATAAGATGGAGTGTCACTCTCTTCTTCAACTATGCTTGATCCTTTCAAATCCAAACCATTTGGTCTCTAAAATACACGTACATGTCAAAGGATACATTTCAAGGCTATACATCATTTTGTCTGTCATCTTGATGTTCATTTGGATCCATTGGAAGTATTCTTATACCTAAAAATGATTTTTGTTTTTCAAGTAGGGTAGGGTAGAAAAAAAATTAAAAACGAAAAATAAAAGAAGAAGAAAAAAAATCTCAGGTGAAAACCTCCTTGGAGGCGTGTCATATTCGCTCATTGATTGAAAACCTCCATGAGGAAAAATGAAAATATCATAGCTAAAAATATCCTTTGAGGTGGTTAGGCAGACCTACTAGTTGAAAACCTCCTTGAGGTGACTAGTAGGCCTAGAATAAGAAAAGGAAAAAAAATATAAAATTGTTGCTTCATGTATCTCTCTGATGAATGCATGTACTCTCCAGCATGTGGAAGTAACAAAAACAAGTTGGTACCAAAAGAAAAATTGGTCAAGCCTAGTCAAAAGAAGTCAAATTTGGCCTTCTCCTCCTTTGGTCAAACGATCCAAAAAGGAGAAGGCCATGCCAATCCATCACCCTCATCTATTTCCACAATCCACCCATCAGTCTCAAGCTTCTACCATTCAGTTTGTTTGTTGTCCTAAAAAACTACAGGATTCTTTGTTTTACTTCAGGATACAAAAATACAGAAAGCAAAAATTTGCTTTTGTCATAACTTGAAAACCATGCATCCATTTGCCAAGAGGTTTCAAGGGGAGATGCATATCGATGATGGTGACATGCTCAAGCAATTTCAAGAAATTTGAGTGCACAATTTTTAGGAAATAAACCTCCATCACCTACATCCATTTTTTCATCTTCTCGATATTCATGCATCCATTTAAAAATATGTGTCATGGGGAGATGCATAAGGATGATGGTAATGTGCCCAAGCAATTTCAGAAAATTCTACTGCATGGTTTCCAAGAAATCGACCTCCATCACCTTCATCCATTTTTAGTTTTTCTCGAGATTCGTGCATCCATTGACCAAATTTTATTTATGGTGAGGTGCATAATTTTGATGGCAACATGCTCAAAAAGTTTCAAGTTAATCCATTCTACCATTTGCGAGATATGGACAAAACAAGTTGATGTCCTAAAAACCTACAAGATCCTACATGATACAAAAAACACCTATAGGATTGGTAGTGAGCAGTTTTAAGAGGAAAAAATAGACACTAGCTTCATCAAGTAGTGTTAAGGAGGTAGGCTTTCTATTTCTTCACATTTTTCCAAGTGAAAGGAACATAAGAAAACCCTTCTAGTTTGTTGAATGTGATTGCAGCATAAGGGAATTGTATACACAAAATTTTTAAATTTGGTATCACACCTATATAAACCTCTATCCATCAGAGAAAAGTGACAGGGGGAACCCATCAACATAGTGAGGATTCATCAACACCCTCCTATACTAGAGATATTCACAAGTCACAACTTAATGGGTTTCTTTGAAAAATTGAGGGGATATGATGATGAAGTCGCCAAAGATTTGCATTCACCTTCAACATGGAGATCTAGAGGTGAAAGAAGCTCCTCCAGAGCTTAGTAGCAATATTAGGATCATGAACATCAACATCACCATCCAACACCTTCACATCAACATCAAATCAGCAGCAACATGCAGGTCTCTCCAACAACCATCAGGGAGGTACAGGTATGCAATATTCTTGACCTCTTCTCTTGTGCATATTAGAGTTGGAAATTTGTTGTCAATGCATGATAGATGAGGTCAATGAGGTCACTAAGTTGCTCAGACGATGAGCAACACTTTCAGCAGGGGGTATGATGGGCCTCTAAATAAGACATACATTAAGGCCCATGCCTCTAACTGAAAACATAAATTAAGGCCTATGACCATGCCTCAGCACATTAAACCTCTATTTTTTGCATTAGATAATTTACTTTTAAATTTAATATATTCATTAGGAAGGTTTATAAATAATTGGATATTTGTGGCTAATATTATATATTTTTGTGGAATATTATGAGAATATTGGGCAGATTGTGAAGATTTAGAGGAGGATATAATTTAGGGACATTTTCCCTACTATAGGAGGATCGATAATAAATAATAAATAAACATGATATTATGGAATTATGGCACAGATTGTGGAATTCTAATGATTGAGAAAGTCTAGGAATGTGTTCCACTAATCAAGGGACCAGATCCACTAGTCAAGGGATTTTGGTGGGGAAAGCTTCCTCCACTGATGCGGAATGATTCCTAATCATTTTGTATAAGTACCAAATTGAATTTACCTCTAGAGATGGATTTTCATGAGTGTTGTTGGGGATAGAACTTGTACTTTTGCAACTCCATTGTATTTTTTTGTGGAGATGTAATTCTATTGATGAGAATATTGAAGATTGGTTCCATATATAGGTTTTAGATCTTGTTCTCCTCCATATGTTTCTGAGTCTCCTGGGGCTTGGCCATCCCAGGAACCTCAAAGCCATTTTTTTATCATTCTCTTTCCTTCTTTTCACTACTTATTCACATGCATCTCTAGTTTTTATTTATTTCTAATTCTGCATTTCGTATTAATGATTTCTTGTTGTAGGATTGAGTTAAATAGTTGATGTAAGTTCTTTTACAGGATCACAAGAATTATTTATTCTTTGGAAAGGCTTTGGAAGTTCATAGTAATCATTGAGATGCTTGGATTAGTCTTCTTATTCCCAAATCTAGATTGTTGGACTTCGTTTTTAGTAAAGAAAAATAAATTTCTGCTATTTTTTAGAGCATGCTAACAAGCTTGAATCAAGTTGGTTCCACTTGCAATAGACACAAAAAAATGTTCCAGTTCATAAAAAAAATTACCCCATTCCATTTTCACTTGATTTGGTTAGTCATTTTTTAGATTTACTAGCTCACTAGTTCTTGAAGTTCTAGATTTTTGACTGGTAATGTTATTTTATTTTTTTGCATCAGTTAACAGAGGTCCTTTTGACTGCTTCCAATTGCAATGGGGACCTAAGACATCCTAGCTAATAAAAAAATTGTCCCATCTAATTTGGATTTGATTTTCTTGGTAATTTGATGAATTATTTTAAATCTATACATCCTGTAGTAAACCACTGTAGCATCCTATAGGATAGCCTGTTTTGAGCCTCAATTGAGAAAAAGCATCATTTAAGCTAGTATTAGGCCTCTACTTGACCTCTATACCATCAAGACCATTTTAACCCTCTTTCTCCTCACTTAGGTCAAAATTTTGCTAGTTTTGAAGGGTAGGATTTCATTTCCATGTCTTCTATCTTCAGCCTTACATTAGATCTCACCAATGTTTCATATCATTCTACAAAGTTTTCCTCATCCAGAAAGTAAACAAATAGCTCGCGAGATTATGCTTCCTTTAGATAATTGAAATTCTTCTTGTTTGCATGATTTTTGGGTAAATGTCAATGTTTGATGCAGTGCAGGTGTTTCAGGAGTACAGTGAGATTTCATAGTCAACAACCTCATCCCAACTTCATCCACCCATGATCATCACTTTCTTTCACTAAACCCTCACCAATTTCATCATTTCACAAGGAAACTTCACCAATATTTTTTGGCAAATCCATCAATCTCCCATCTTTGGTTTTGAGTTCTAAACTAGTCCTAAGCATTTTCTTGCCTCATTCCATCCACCAACCACCTTCCCTAAGCTTTCCATCACCTTCAACATCCATCCTTTTGCTCACAGCTGTATCTTATAGGTTTTCAAGGGAACCTGTAGGTTTTCCTATAGTGGCCTATTTTGAGGCCGCATTGAGGTAAAAGCCACTAAGAATATAGAAAAGGGTCCCTACATGTCTTTGAAGCCTTCTAGCCATTCACCATCATTTCCAAGCCACCTACCACATCACCAAAAGGGATTAGCTTGCACACTCTCACATGAAAAAAAGACAAAAAGGGAAATGGATTTATTTATTCATTTACATGCAGAGGAGTAGAAGGTTTGATGATTTGAATATGCATGCTTAGGATAGTAGGACTGCATATATATTCTTTTGAAAAAAAGCCTCTTAGCATTTAGCTAGAAAATGGTGTATTTTAGCATTTGATTTCAGTCTCTTTCCTTGTGCTTTCTTTCTTGCAATAAGTTAAGGTTCCATTTCAAACATTTCATTTTCTACAATTAGTTTAGGATTTCGCTTTAGTACATGCATTCCATTACATCATGATAGCATAGGAATGACACATTGTATGCCATACATATAATGTTGATACCTCTTAAGTTTGTATGAACCCCAGGTTGATAATTAATGTTCATAGCCTTAGGAGTTGCTACATTCTTGCTGCAATACCAAGGCTCATCAATAGCCACAATTGCCAATATACCAACCTCTAGCATAGCAACACGATGTAGTTGTGACAAAACTCAACTAGGGAGAGCAACTATAATAACCAAATAATGATTTGGATACATGAGGTTATGGTTTATTAAAAATTGATAACTAATGTTGGATAGGTATGAAGAGATCCTCGGCATTTATAAATTCAAAGGTGTGATCACCATGTGAAACTCACATGGGCACGAGTGAGGTGGCTCACCACTATTTGCATCATTATATTAATCCCAATGGAACACCGCAAATCTAATTAGTAATTTACATAAACAAAATTTGACCCCAATAACCTTATATGATTTTGTAGAGTGTGCGCTCCTTTTAGTTCATGAATAATACTAAAAGAGGCAGAACCTTCGATCAAATGAATCCAAAAGATATCCCTTTTGCGACTAAGGTAAAGAAATGAAAATAAATAAGAATTGACATACAAAAGTAGATTATATAATCTCGTGAACATTATGGAATGAAGTTTCACCCATCAATCATAGGCAATCCAACGGAATGGTTTAGAAATGAACCTAGGAAAATTACGAAGCATAATTTAATAATTATGTGTCAGGAATATTGTAGTAGCAGTGGTCGAAGAATGACGAATGGACAGTGTCTTCATAGTCAGGGAATGAAACATCCCCCGATTGGGGTGTGGTAGGGGTGAAGTGGCGACAGAAGGTGAGGTGGGCCAGAGGTTATGGGTGCTCAAGGTGTTAGAAGCCACCCAGCTAACTCAAAGGATAGAGGGGGTATCAGAAGGAAGGAGGACATGAAGGCAGGTAGGGAAGCATGTAGGATAGGACAGGGTAGTGGATAGTACATAGTTAATGCAGTTGTGGCCGAGGATGGAGGAGAGAGATAGAGTTTTGGGGTCAAGCATTAGGGCGAGTAGACTAGCGATGGAAAGTGGCAAGCAAAAAGAAGAAACCCATGACAGGAGCAACTAGTGGCACGAGTGCTGTGATGGAAGGGAATAATAGAATCGTCAAGGAAACCTCATCCTGAGGAAATGGAATGAGGGAATGGGCAGTGGAAAGAGGATGAGGGCATGTGGGGGACCCTATGGATCCTAGGCATGGAGGCTAGACAAAGAAACAAGAAGCTAAGGCAGATAGGAGGGAAGGAATTTACATGTAGAGGGAGAAGGAGAAAGAACGTACAACGAAAGGTGGTGGAAGTGGGCTCGAAAATGTCGAGTGGAAAACTGGTTACATCGGCAAGAATTTGTATGTTATATCTGTACCCTTTCTTGATTGCCTAACAAAAATGAGTTATACAAAGGAACATGGGGTGAGGGTTGAGGGAAGTCAAGGTTCAGAACGAGTCGAGACGTGTACTACCTGGGATACTAGCCCAGTCAACTCTAGTTTTTTCATCAGGGTGAGTGAGCTCGGGAAATTTGTAATGCATCTCTGGGTAGATAGGGACTGAGAGAATGTGGCCCATTGGGATTTCTACAATGGTGATAGTAGGAAACCTGTCGCTCTGGCAAGGTGGCACATGTGGCATGTGAGGGAAGACGTTATTATCGTGGGAGGGGAGCTTGTACAATAACGGACTAAGTAGCAAGGCTGCGGTTCATTTAACTTGAACTGAGCACAAACCCAATTGAAGGTTGTGGATCACAAGGGACAATTAGGTGTAGCAACTAGGAGAGGGAAACAGAGAGGAGAGAATCCTGGTTCAGACCCACAAACATGACCCACAATACCTATAGAGAGACTCAAAATCGAGACACTTGTAGAACTACTAATTCTACTCTGTATTATCATGTATGTTGGGGAGGGGATAAGTAGATAGGGAATGAATGTCAAGTAGTAAGGGGAAATAGAGAGACCCCGTGGGAATTGGGAAACTGGGATATACAAACTATAGAGAATCATTGGACCAAAGAGAAAGGAAGAAGCATGTTTGTCTCTGAGAAGGAAGGGGGGAAATTGGGGGATAACGAGGGCAACCACAATTCTCGAAGACAAGAGTGGGTAGACAAGATCGGGCCATAGAAACCTAAGTCCACTCTGTTTAACAAAATTCTGAATTATAATGAATTTTCATTTGTTAATGTTCTAGGTAATAAAAGTACCAGTGTGCAGGGATGCCCAGTGTTCTAGAGCCCTTATCATGTTCCAACCCAAGAACATGCAAGCAAGCCAGAATTCTTGAGCTGCCCAGGAAAATAATTACTAAATAGGAAAGACGACAATATGGGAAAATATGGAAAAGAGGTGGGAAAGAGAGGAAGCAAAGGAATAGGTAAGGCAGGGAAAAAGACTAAGGGGGTGGAAGCAAGCTCTAGCAGAGGTCCAAAGAAAAGGGGAAGAAACACTGAGAAAGAAAACATGCAGACCCTCATAAATGCGTATATGGTTGGCACTCCACCCAAGGTGAAAGCTGAAATAACAAAGTGGGAGAGGGAGCTCGATGATAGTATAAGAAATCAGGAATAGAGACAAAAGAATGGGAAACCATGGTGAAACATCTGGGGAACACTAGAGGTGACCAGACACTATTTTGGCAAACAATTCAGCAATACTCGGTCATGAAGATGTAGTATACCTAGGGGGGATAGTATGGGGTACAGAGGGAGGTACCTAAGGGAATAGTGTAATAATGGGATGGGCCATAGTAATAAATGAAGTGGTTAACCCACACCATGTAAGGGACGACAAGTAGTTAGAAATAATGTGATAAGCCCGTGGTATTAAATATATGGTATTCGGAGACCATGGTAATGACCCATGGTATTCTATGTAGGAAACCTATATAGAGGGTAGACACTCCCCATGGAGATTTGTCAAGGAATATTGTATGCATAAGCATATGGCTTGTGGAGTATTCTCCTTCTTTAAGGAGTGATTGTATGGTGTTACCCTACCTCAAGGGTTTTGATATTAATAAAGAGTATTTTATCTATTTCTATCTTGTTATTTGTTGGCATACTTATATTTTCATATATTTACAGGTCAGATCGATTACATGTGGTGTCAGAGTAGTGTCTTGGGAAAAGTTGAGAATTTTTATTTTTTATTAAGCCTTTATATAGGATTCATACATACAATACCATTTTTCATTACCATGGTCTCCCAATACCATATATATAATACCACAGGCTTATCACATTATTCCTAACTACTACTGGTCCCTTACATGATGCGAGTTAACCACTTTATTTATTACTATGACCCATCCCATTATTGCATTATTACCTTGGGTACCTCCTTTTGTACCTCATACTATCCCCCGTAGGTATACTATAGAAGAAAATATTGGCCTGAGCAATGAAATTATATAAGGAGTGAGAGGAAGAGGAGGAGGCCAGACCAACGAAGCCTAGCATGAAGGATCTACATAGAGAAGTTCCTGCAGTCCCAATACAAGTGTACATAAACAATCTCACATTGAATAGGATTAAGCAGAGCATACATGACATGAAGAGGAGTGAAATCCCAGGGTCTAGTGTGAAATCCCGAGCCCTGTGGACTCAATGGATGAGTGAAACAGGTCTTCAAATAGTTTTTTGTTAATATGTTGGTTAGCCATTAATTTTTTAAATTGAAGTTTATAGTAGATAAAACTGCAAATGTAGCCTAGATGGTATTGAAAACTATTTTAAATTTTGGATAGCATTTGACATAGATAGGTGGCCAAAAGAACTCGTTTCCTGTGGGCAGGTTGAGGCCACCTGCAAATTTTGTTATGACATATGTTCAAAAAATATTAATAGAGAAAGTACTACCAAGCTTAGAAAAAAAATAGTTAGGGAATAAAAACCTTCTGAACTAGAACAAATACTTGCTCAGAAAAATAACATAAAAGTAAAATTTATCACCATGACCATAATCACACACAAATTTAACATGAATGTTGACCTAAAGAGTACAACAAAAAAACATCTTATTAATTAAAATAAACTCCACAATAAAAAAATACAACCAAAAAACATCTTATTAATGAAAATAAACTCTACAATAAAATAGTGCAATGAAAAAACATTTTATTAATGATAAAATTATGTATTTATACATGTGCAATGTAGACATTTTATTAATGATAAAATTATGTATTTATACATGTGCAATGTAGATAAGGGACAATTATATCTTGACAAATTATTAACTACATATTTTACAATAACAATCCTCAAAAGTTAATTAACAATTTCTTAAACTTAAAATCCATAGCATGTGAACATCTTGCACTGTTCATAATAGATTTCACAAGATCTAAGTAACTTATTAATATAATATAAAACTAATTATATAATTTACAAGACTTAAAGCCCATGGCATGTGAGCATCGTTGCACTACTCAGATAGATTTCACAAGCAGTTGAGTTACTACATAAATGAAACAAAATAATGCTTGAAAGTACTTCACTCTGCTAGTACAAAACAATTTCATAGGGTTGAAATCTAGGCTATAAAAATACAGTTATCTGCTAGTTATGACCCTACCGTAACCATCTCAAGCAAAATTTAAAAATATATTATATAAGCTATGGGATTATATTATATTATATAATAGAATGATATATTATATACAAACATGTCATTTACGGCACAGGAGGTGAGGATACTAACTTTTATCCCGATCATGAGTTGGCATAGTTTAACGAGCCTGTTCCGGACTTTTTCAATGGAATTAAGGAAATGATTTTCTTTGTGAGATTTTACTGTTCTGTTTTCTAAATGTAGTCACCTATTGTCCCATATGCCGAATAAGATTTTGAAGAGAATCACAACACCTGTTAAGTAGCCACAACATCTAATCTACCAACCTCTATCACAATGGTGCAATGTGTGTGGGGCACAACTCAGCTAGAGAGAGAATACAAACAACCAAAGAATGATCTAGATACATGATATCAGCGTTTAGCAAAAATTGATAGCGATCGTTGGATAGGTATGAAGAGATCCTCAACATTCATATATTACAAGGTTTGATTTCCATCTGAAACTCACAATTTCCAGGATGAGGTGGCTCATCGCTATTTGGCATAGAAATACATAATTGTTGTGTTAATATATTAATCTGAAGGGAACACCAATGATCTAATTATAAATGTACATAAAAACGTTTTCATCGCAATGGCATTATACGATTTATATAGAGTGTGTGCACATTTTAGTTGATGAATAATAGTCAAAGAGGCACAGCCTTAGATAAAATGAATCAAAGAAATATTCCTTTTATGACTAATGTAAATAAATGGAAAATAAAGAATAATTGATATGTAATTAAGTTGCACCGATCAACCATACGAAATACAAAAAAATGAGCTAGAAAGGAACTAGGAAAGTTACCAAGTTGAATTTAACAATTATTTGTCGGGGATATTGTAGTAGCATTTGTCAAATAATGATGAATGGGAAGTATTGGCATAGACACAAAACAAATATATACTCGGTAAAACAACAGAAATGGAAAATTTATCACCAAACCTGTAATCACAACAAAATTTAACGAGAAATATGAACTAATCTAGTCACCCATAGTCCCGGATGCTAAATAGAATTTTGAAGAGAATCCAATGACCTAGTAAGTAGCCACCACTGCTAAGCTAGCAACCTCTATCATAAAAACACGATGTGGTGTCACACAACTAAGCGAGAGAGTCAAACTAAACAACCAAAGAATGATCTAGATATATGAGGTTAGGGTTTAGCAAGAATCAGAAGCCACCATTGGATTAGTACAACGAGATCCTGAATGTTCATATATTCCAAGGAATGACCACCATGTGAAACTCACATGGGCTAGGGTGAGGTGGCTCACCGCTATTTGGCATAGAACTCCATAGTTGTCTCGCCAATATATTAATATCATGGGAACACCAAAAAAATAATTATGAATGTACATAAAAAAATAATTCACCCCAATGACATTATATTATTTATATAGAGCATCCATTCATTTTAGTTGATGAATAATACTCAAAGAGGCACAACCCTAGATCGAATGGATCTAATAGATATGACTTTTGTGACTAGGGTAAATAAACATAAAATAAGGAAGAATCGATATACACAAGCTCATTATATTAATAATACTCAAAGAGGCAAACCGTATATCGAATGAATCCAATAGATATGACTTCTGTGACTAAGGTAAATAAACATAAAATAAGGAAGAAGTGATATACACAAGCTCATTATATTAACAAGGAAGCTACTGCCGTAGCGGTAGTCCCTGCCAGGGATGCAAATTCCAGGCTATAATTGCAAGATGCAGATCAGCTCAGAGCTTGACTGTGATTCATGTAAGTGTCTCTTTTCCATAACTGTAAGGTTTCAAGAGAAATTTCCGCACTGAGACAGGACCCCATTTGACAGAGCAACCCACCAAGATGCAAATTTACAACGCCTCTTCATTAATTACAGGCGTAAGCCTTATAGCGCCACCGCTCTATCGCCAGGAATGTCGTTCTCTGTCAAATGCCCTCTATACACCCCCAGTATAATGGCCGATTGGATTGTAAATTATAAAACTTACCGATCTTCAGGTGCTGCCATCAATATAGCAGTTGTAAAATTTTAAAATGTCCAACCCCTGTCATGAAATTGAGAAAAATCAGCATGCATAGTAATCAATTAATTATGTTCAAATTTACCCTGTAACCAATATTGAAAAAGAAAAATGGACTCTAATTTTAAGTATAATAGCAATATCACCTGCCAGAACTATGATGCAATTTAAAGATTCTGCTTACCTCTGGAAGATATATTCGCAGGTGGTTCATTATTGATATATATTTCCGCACTGAGACAAGACCCCATTTGACAGAGCAACCCACCAAGATGCAAATTTACAACGCCTCTTCATTAATTACAGGCGTAAGCCTTATAGCGCCACCGCTCTATCGCCAGGAATGTCGTTCTCTGTCAAATGCCCTCTATACACCCCCAGTATAATGGCCGATTGGATTGTAAATTATAAAACTTACCGATCTTCAGGTGCTGCCATCAATATAGCAGTTGTAAAATTTTAAAATGTCCAACCCCTGTCATGAAATTGAGAAAAATCAGCATGCATAGTAATCAATTAATTATGTTCAAATTTACCCTGTAACCAATATTGAAAAAGAAAAATGGACTCTAATTTTAAGTATAATAGCAATATCACCTGCCAGAACTATGATGCAATTTAAAGATTCTACTTACCTCTGGAAGATATATTCGCAGGTGGTTCATTATTGATATATATTTTGTGGCCAGCAAGCAACAGGACCGGAGAATCCAGCAGCGGCGCCGGCGAAACGCGGGCTCTGCATGCGAACGCTCAGCCTAACGATTTGCAGAGCCATCTCACGGCGGGGTTGGCGTTCGCGGCTTAGCATTCCTCAACACACCATATGCTGATATAACCTGAGAATTTTCCATTTTTTTAACGGAACATTTATAAAATATAACTCGATAATTTATTATGCGTAGTTTTCTTCCACCTTAGATGACTTTATGCTATTTATCTTTACATTATCTTCTTAAAAGTAGTTATCTATGCATAGTCGCAACTTTTGACATAATTATATATAGGGAGCACAATAACTCAAACATTCATCATCTAAATTACACAGAATAATTCGAAGTAGTGTCACAGACAATGGTATTTGATCAGTTAATCATGCACATACTCCTATGCTTGCATACGAAGCCGCGGGATAAATATTTTTTATTCTTTAGGGTGTGTATCGAGAATGCAGCACTGGAAACTAACCTAAGTCGCGCGATAAATTAAGTTGCGAGCGGCTTTTATAGTCAGTTCAAAAACTTAGGATAAAATAGCAAAATATTTAATATCTTTGTAGGTTAAAAAGCTTCTTAGATATTCAAATTTCACACAGTACACCATTTGAATTTACTATTCCAGAAAAATTCATAACCAAATACACTTTATTACACAAATGAATTACACTATATCCAGAAATCTCGACCAAAGAAAAGTAACCCAGAAAATTTTCTAACCAAATACGCTTCATTACACATTACACCACTGGAATACACTATATCCAGAAATCTCGGCCAAAGAAAATTAGCCCGGATAGAAGGGAAAAATGAAAAATTTAATGCCTCTACGTCCAGATGTAAACAATTATACAGATAATTTGCCAGAAAATTCCAACCGTACTTTGCCGAGAATCTAACAAAGAAAACGTTGTATTTGGCATTTCTCCACTGAAATTGATTTTTCTTCTGCAAACATAGAAGGCTCTTGATTGGGGGAATAGAAAAGCCTGTAGGATGGCGGCCCTTTCCCCTTTATTTTTTCGAAACTTTGCCGGAAAAAATGATTGCATTACCCGTCCATTACCTCTGAAACCGTGAAACTTGGATCACAAATCGATCGACGAGTTCGTGTATATATCGGCAAAATAGCAAAATATTTAATATCTTTGTAGGTTAAAAAGCTTCTTAGATATTCAAATTTCACACAGTACACCATTTGAATTTACCATTCCAGAAAAATTTATAACCGAATACACTTTATTACACAAATGAATTACACTATATCCAGAAATCTCGACCAAAGAAAATTAACCCAGAAAATTTTCTAACCAAATACGCTTCATTACACATTACACGACTGGAATACACTATATCCAGAAATCTCGACCAAAGAAAATTAGCCCGGACAGAAGGGAAAAATGAAAAATTTAATGCCTCTACGTCCAGATGTAAACAATTATACAGATAATTTTCCAGAAAATTCCAACCGTACTTTGCCGAGAATCTAACAAAGAAAACGTTGTATTTGGCATTTCTCCACTGAAATTGATTTTTCTTCTGCAAACATAGAAGGCTCTTGATTGGGGGAATAGAAAAGCCTGTAGGATGGCGGCCCTTTCCCCTTTATTTTTTCGAAACTTTGCCGGAAAAAATTATTGCATTACCCGTCCATTACCTCTGAAACCGTGAAACTTGGATCACAAATCGATCGACGAGTTCGTGTATATATCGGCTCAGGCCAAAAGCAGGCCAGAATCTCTGCTATCAGTTGAAACAGATTACTTTAATGGTGTTTAGTGTATGTTGGCAAACTTTAAAGGAGCAAAGAAAACTTAGGATAAAAAACTTAGGCTAACACAAGTTGAGCGCAGGGAGAACGAACTTAGGATAAATTGAGTTGAGCGCAAGTTGAGCGCACATCGGGCGACGTGAGGCCGGCAATAAGACCTCCAAATAAAAACTTTGGCTAAAAATTTTTTGTGAGGAAACTGCGCAGGTAAACTTTGGTTAAGTAGTAAATAACCGGCACATATTTGCGGTCAACGCATCAACTAATAGCCAGTTGCCTGCGTATCGAACGCTAATAGTCCCAGGCAGGGACTAATAATACTCGAAGAGGCACAACCTTAGATCGAATGAATCCAACCTATATGATTTATGTGACTAAGGTAAATAAACAAAAAAATAAATAAGAATTGATATACACAAGCACATTATAATATCCAGTAAACATTGTGGGAAAAATTCTTTATAAACAAAGAATAATATAAGCGTTAAGGCATCACCCCTAAAGTATGGGAACTATGATTTAATGGCCACTCCAAAGGGGAAAATTATATACATTTTAGGGTAAATGTGATTTATATATATATATGAAAAGTTGGGTATGTCACACCTCAGGAATAAAAAACAACCATGGATAAATAGAGTAACGAATTAATGTGAGATAATATTGATTGTAATAATTTATTTTTCTTTAATTTTCCTACTTGGCCATTCCAAATGAATTTGATTTTTATCTGAGTGAAAAAAACTAAATTATATGGATTGAACTATTATAAATTGATAGTTTAAGATGGAAAACTTGATTGAAAGATACTTGTTATCAAAACCTATGAGTGGAAATCAAGGTAATTCAACCATGCTAAGATCAAGATTGGAAGGAAACGAGAAACCAAAGAAAAGGTTCACTTGAGAATGTTTATGAACAAAATTATCATCCCTCATGGAGAGAAAGGAATAAGTGAAACAAAGGAAACATTGAAAGGTTTGTATGAAATAGTAAATATAAAGAAGTGATATGTAACACCCCTACCTTGTGTACTACATTATTGTAAACATAAGCGAAGTTAAAGCTACGTGTGATACCCTCCCTTATGTGTTAAATGTTTGTAAACCTACGCTGAGGAAAGTTAGGTGATATGTAATATGAAAAGAAAATGTGTTATTAAATAAATTAATGATATAAATCACTTGGAGGGTGGAGCACCAAGAGAGAGGAGATGCTTTCCAAATCCCATGAGGAATGGGATAGAGATGAATCTTTGAAGATAAGCTTCTAGATGTGATTCTAGATAAGCTTAAATGGATTGGATATCCATGAGATAGATGGGAGATAAAGATCCATTGGACATAAAATCTTTGTGGGAGATTAAGGCAAGCTTTTATGTGGAAAAGTGTCCTTGGAGATAAAGACAAGCTTTTTCAAATAAGACATAGGCAAATGGAAAAATACGTAAAGCGGGATGCCGCTAATGGTAACTAAATCATGAAAGAGGGTATTAAATAGCCAATGCATTGATCAATCAAGGATAGTGGATCCTTGCCAATATCTTCATCTCAGGGGGAATCAGAGGTGATTCATGGTTGGATGGTGGTTCTCCTCCCTCCAAGTGAGATTTATTTGATATCATTTGAATGGAATGGTTGTATGTCATCTCTTTCCCTTCATGTGATTAGTTTATTTGGTTCAGTATCAGATATGTTATGAGCCTTGGCTTATGTTTTGGTATGATGTATTTGTATTTCATTATCATGTGTATCAATGACTAGGATACCAAATTAAGAACTTTTATTGTATATAAAGCCTCCAGTTAACATAGCAGATGGTGATAGATGGTTGCAGGTTATCATAGTATAATGTAGGTAACAAAATAATCTATGAGGTCAAATTTTCTATTACATGTATATCCAATAAGGATTGATTTGAATTCTGTCAAGTGCTTAAGTGTAATTTTTATGAGGGAAATGATGGATTCTTACTACACATGTGTTCTTAATAAATCCTTATGTAGAAGAATGTCCTATTAAGTGGATGAAAACACTTCTAAGCAATCTGATTAAAGAGTAGATGTGATGAAAGTGGTGCATGTGATTATCTAAATAATTTATAAAGTTTATGCATGCATTATAGTAAACAATGTTTACTAGGGTGGAGACAAGTTATTGGCATAGAGGCATGGAGAGAAACTAGGAGGTAAATTCTAATCCTATATCTAAGGGTCAAGGATATCGATACCATGCAGGGTTTAATGCTTGCATGCTATGGTTCCTCCTTCTTTCCAGCTATGGTTGGATATATAAATTCATTTGGTGAAGAGGAATTAATGTGTATATGGTATAAGGTTACCTCTTGAATGTTATGTGACCGTCCAACTAGAAGAAGAGGATGTGAAATCTTAATTATAACTAAGGAAATTTTTTAAAAGATGGGGAATTAGGGGTTATTTTCCAGCTAGGTCATGGTGGTACGTTAAAAATTGTATCAGAGCATAGGTTCGAACACTAAGGCCTATGGAACAATCCACCTCCGTTCTAAATCCCATGTTATGTAAATATTAAAAGGATTCTCGTAACTAAGGGAAAATTATGAGCTAAGAGTACAACAATAATAGTTTAATGAAGAGAGAAAGATCTTAAATTTAACTATTAAGTTGTGAAATAACAATTTTATAATCGGGTTAATTATAAAATTTTTTATAAGGAAATAAAATAACCCACATCCATAAGGGGGAGTAAAGTAGAGCATGTGGGTATCACATTGAATTATTAAAGGAAGTTAGTTTTCCTTAAGGATGAATTGAATATTAAAATGTTTAGTAATCATATGAACTATTGAAATGAAGGAGAGGTAAGGGAAACTATATCATTCATTTTTATTCTCAACTTGTTGTTATTCCAATTTTCAGAAATCTAATAACTGAATAACCAAATCAAGCATTGTTATGATTAACTTACAGCGCAAAAAAATTGGATTCGACTATGGATGAAAGTGGTTCTTGTATTCTGTGCAATTTTTTCACATTTCAGGTTAATGGGCAAGAGCTAATGTTGTAACATAGTGTTAATAGCAAGTTAAAAACATACATTCTTTCTTGTTATAATATGGTTTACCAAAATTAAGTTTTTCTGATAGTTGTCAAAGGATCAATTAAAAATCTAAAGGAACAATCTACTATTTCTTTATACGAAATTTATAATGTTGCGAGATAATTCAGTATATTGTAAATTTATGTCTATTTATCTAAATAGAAAATTAGTAGAGTACACCAATCTTGCTCTTTGGGATGCATTTGAGGTTACATGAACAACTATTTTGCATTAGGGTTTCTTATATTACACTGGGAATTAATCGAGTCGAGGTATTCTATATTAGTTCCCATCACCCTTTCAAAACTGAATATAAACAGTAGCCACATATAAACAAAACCCCAGATGTTGACAAACGTAAACTCTCATAAAGGGTTGACACAAATATACCTAGGTGTTAGATGAAGATGAAGTGAGCTTCATCCAAGCTTCATCGTTAAACGTTTGTGTAGTGTTGTGTTTCTTGGCCAGCGAGAGATTTAAGAGTTAAAAATCAATAAAAAAAATAGACTACGGGTATTCTTTCCTTGTGGCTGGGTGTTGGATGTGTCGACTGTCCTCCTCAGTGGAATACTTTATAAGCCATGCATTGTAAAAGCAAAAGTGTTTTTTTTAGTTCAATTAGATAGGATTGGATTTATGCTGATGGGGTTGGTTGTCAACCAGTGTTTTATGGATAATATTTAAGAAACAACGCTAAAACCTAGACTACTGCTATTGCTTCTTTTAAAAAAGAAAATTGTCTATCGAGTGCCTTATCACAAGTTGGAGTCATGCAAGTCAGCAACAAAATCAACAATACTGTTTCCTTGGAAGGATTGAGGAAAAATCCAAAGCTTGGCATATTTCCTTTTATCGACTATCCACCAAATTGAAGGTGTTTATTTGGAGTAACGATAACTATCACTAGTTGGATTAATATCAGATAAAATCGAAACGATGAACATAATCATGAACGGGAAGAAGAGGATAATGTTTATCCCCAATTTCCATAGAATACTTTATCTTCTAAGGTAGAGCGGCTACTCATAAATAAGTATGTAAGTTCGGTCTCTGTATATATCATTATGCTCTACAAATAGCATGGGTTCTGAACCTAATAGTGTTTAAAGAGAAACAACATCGGTGTATACAGGTCATGGGAGTAGATGCACCACCATTTCAAAGTTTATGACCTTGCCTCCTGAGTTCCTTTGAATAGTTGTGTCTTGTCGTTGAAAGAGTCAACATTAGTGGTAAAACAAAAGTTAGACTTCATTTATGACGATGCATTGGATTGACCTATATGAATTTCTTGACTGATTGCTAGTTTCTTGGACTTTTGACAAGGTAATAAATCAGACAATAAATGGCCAACTTGGTTTTGTTCATTAGAGTGTATGGGTATTTCTTATTTTTTTTAGATTTGATGATTTAATCATATTGATTATATATATTACAAATGGCAGCTATGCAGGACAAGGATCATAGTTTCATACGCATGAATAAGTAGGTTATTAAGGAAGACTCGCACTTTTGATGGGAGCATCACCATCAATATGAACCCAAAGTCATCTAAGGTGGAGTGCATGTGGTTCCTTTAGTGGGCTATTGCTAACCTTGTTTCTGGATTCGTTGGGTGGTTGTGAATTGATTGTGATTTTTTTTCTAAATATTGGGTTTCACTCAGGTCACATATAATGCACCAAACACGTTGGCATTATGTGACACCGTAAAGTGTTTAATGATATTCTCTAGTTTATCTCGAAGATTTAATAGATATTCGAAATTAGTTTTGCAGACTATTCACTTGCTTGATTCTTATTCTATTAGAATTACATGTGGACATTTTATGTTTGGAGGCAAATTTATACACTGGGATATGCTTAGTTTATTCCACAAAAGTATAGAATTATAAAAGGTAAGTAATGCATTTTTACCGATTACTCAAAACCCTCATATTTGAAGGCACGATTGGCACATTTTCTAAATGAAGATTCTCTGTTGGAAATTCATAACTTTAGTTTTTCTTTGCTTTTGGTATTGATCCAATCCTTGTTTGGAAATTAGGTTTAATTTGTAGAGTGTTTGGTATTCATTACGCTTCTATAAAGCATACATTGTGAACCATCAATATTCTATCTATCAATACCTTAGTTGACATATATTAAAGACACAAGTGCTATTATAACATGAAAAAAAAGTAGGGAAATATGGATGAAATATTTTTAATCCAATAAAATAAATACCACGAAGATCGGTGTTGCCAAATTCATAACTTACCTTCAAACCAATTCGGGTATAGAGTGCTGGATATAAATTGACCCTGTTTGATTCATAATACATATAAAACATTAATTCGAATGGGTTGATATTTCTTGCTCTTTGAGTGGAATAAGCGATACCCAGTTACTTGAGTCCGCTCAGCCTTATAAGGATGAATTATGAGCATACAATTTGATTTAGCAATATGGTTTTAAGTTAGGATAAGGGTATTTGAAAACATTGGGAAAATTTGTTGCAGACATGCAGAATAAGAGCCCCCAGTCCTTGTAGTCTAAATATTCATGATTGATGGGTGTTACTCTCTTATAAGATATATTTTCCAAAAACATTTTGTTCTCGAGGCTATATAAATTCAAGAAGCTCGTAGGTCTAAGAAATATGATTTTTTGTTTTCCGAGATGAAAATTCTCTTAATGTTAATGTTTTCAAAATGGAAAGGTTTTTTTTTGAGTGAAATGGCTCAATAAACCATCAACTAGCATACTAGCATTTTAAGGAGAAAAATGGTATATAGAATCCTAATTATTATTATTCATGGAAATATTTACCAGTGCATGACACATTACTAGGGTTTAATATTTCCTCCTTTATCTAGTCATACCTTTACGACATAACTTATTTTCACATGATTACTGTGTCCTAATCTATGTGATGGAATTTAAAGCTATCTCTTTTGAGATTTCTTGCTAAAGTGTGAAGTTGTTGATATTGACTTATTAAAAAAAATCAAATATGGTCATGTTTAAAAATGTTATATGGTTTTCCTTGGCACTTTTTGAGAGAACAACTAATGCAAGCTCCATTTCCCATGTCTACTTGAATTGTGTGTCCCAAGCCACTGAACAAAGAAAGCTATTCGTGCTCATGATATTTTTTTTTCTTAACTTTTTCTTCTTGTTTCCAAAGAAATGGAATTTGAAATCAAGATCTAGGCAGCTTTGGGAAGTGAATTGATAACAAAAATGTTATTGTATTCTGGAATCTGGTGTAAACATGAGAATGCATTGTATCTAATAATATTACACATCAGAGGAGATGTAGGTATTCTATGTTTTGTCAACACATGTGTTGTATAGTTTGTGGATGAAATTTATTTAAGATCTTAGCTGAAAATATTGTAGAATAAGATACCGACATATGAGAAATTCTTTCGGTTCTTGGAGATGGAACTATCACTAACATGTATAGCTAGAATGCAATGTTTCATATCAAAGGAGGAGAAATTCTAGGATTCAGGGGCTTTGGAATTGTGGATATTGCAAAAAGAAATATGCAAAGATGAAAATATGAGTCTCGGCCCACATTGGGACAGATAAAATGTCAATGTTGAAGTTGTGTCAATGAATTTGTAGTAGAGTATCTAACAACTACTTAAAACTCTAGAAATCTGAAATAACACCGACGTTTTGAGATTTGGTAGCTGTGTATCATTCATATGAGATGGAATCAAATCAAGTTCTCTAAATTAGTGAAATGTTGTTTAACATGCTTCTCACAGATTTGTCCATAATGGGAAATTTTGCAAAAAATACATGAAAACAAATAAAGTGGCAAATGAACTCCACCAAAGATATTATACCATTACCTTGACTTGTTAGGTTTATATTAATTCATTAAGGTTATATTTTAAATATTACTACATATATGATATATGTGCTTATTGTAAGCAACAAAGTTATGTATTTGTTCGTTCATGCATTAATACTTCTCATGATTAAAAATAAATTTAAGATATATCGTCGGGCTTGAGGAGTAATTGAGAAGGCCATTATATAAAAATTGTTAAAACTAAGCTACAAGTAACCATGATGTAGAAGTGATAAGTATTATAATAGTGTAGTGCAACACTAAGAATTGCATATGGCTAAGATTATGGAATTGAAATGTTATAGCTTCTTTAATTCAAAAGCAATGATGATGTGAGACAGTGAGGAGGATCACATGTGCTAAAGTCATAGTGATTATAAGTATTGTGTAACATTATTTGCTGCAACTAGAACAAACATTTGATATATATGGTATTATATATTAAATACACTGAAATTGGGAATGTTGTCAACAATTCACTCATAGAACGCGACATAATGTTATAGCCACTGCTATCTTGTTCCATGTCAACTTTATGAAGAAATCTCAATACTTCGTGATGAGAATGGGCTAATCATCATAACTGAAAGACCATTGTTGATATGTGTCACAATAATTCATTGTTGAAATGACATATGTGTTATAACAATAATTCATCTATAGGGAAAATTTTCTAGTGGGTTGACTTTCATGTAAATATCCAAAATAATCATGCTTGAGCATGTGGAGATTTTGGTATCGAAAGTGAAGGAAAAATACATAAATCTACATGATAGCATCTAGATGAAAGGAAAATTGAGAGAAATTGGTATTTTGAATGATGAAGAGAGCTCAGAGAGATTTTCTTAAAACCTCTAACACAATTTCTACCATTGGATCAACATTCCAAGCCATGACATGAACCAATTGATGAACTATGTGGAAAAACTATATTGGAATTTATTGTTCCAATAGGTAAGAAATTTAAATGGTGGTTGGTACAATTGAGGTATAGATGTAGGGCTAAATAAAATCACCTAACACTAGAAAATAAAATTAGATGATAAAGAAAACCATGGTTGTAGCATTGTTGTATTCTTATGTAATAATACATATAACCATGCATGGTCATCAATTGTATGTGTTACCATAGTCTCGCTGAGTGGTCATTCAGATAAAAATGTTTTGAAATGGATCATGTTTAATATCCATGCATATTAATGAGTTATATTAATTTACCATGCAAGCACATGTGTGTGCAATATTATAAATTAGTAAGAATAGTGTATTATGAAATGGTATAGTAAAAAATTTCATGCATAACTACTTTGAATTATACATGGCCAATAGGTTGTTGGGGCATAAAAAGGGAAAAATTAAAACATACGAGGTGAATTAATGATCTGTTAAATATTAATTTAAGAGTCTTCTTTAAAACATTAAGCGGGAGGAATGATTAAAATGAAAATATCCATGAATACAATACTATGCGATTGATATTGTAACCACATGACATATGTAATTGATTTACACATGACATAAAACATTCTTAATTACATAGATGAACCATGATAAATGAATGTTGGTATGATACTAACATGGCGGAAAAAATATGTGGATAAATTTTATATCATGCAGGTGATACCATGAGGATGGCATTATAGGCTATACCACAGTAGGACTATGTACAATAGTACATATGCGACCATATGACTACATATTCTACAAGGCTGAAAAAAATGTGTATTGGTTTGTATAACATACCTTTTGTGAAGGTATGCATTAGTCATTGGGTGGATGTATGGTCAGTTAAACAGACTTGGAGGTTACCCAGAAGAAATGAAGTAAATTTGGTATGATTAATTATGGTTAATAACAATTTGGCATACATAAAAGTACGACGAATATATGTCTATGAATAAATATTGTGATCTGAAATAATCTGTGATGACCTTGCAGGCATATGAATGTGGAAAATATGTTAACTGATGTATTGTATGTAGAGAGACTACAAGAAGAAGGTGTTCAATAAGAACACAAAGGCTTGAGAGAATGCAAGTAGAGAACATGCATTGCTCAGACAAAATAACTTATAAGGAATAACTGCTCTAATAATATTAAGTAACAGATTATGATATTTATCATAGTTAAACTTTTCCATCTATAAATTTTCACAAATGGTTTGCAGAAAATGTTACATGTGGCTATGAAAGCAATGCACTCCTTGAGACCGATGTAGCTATGGAAGGAGAGGCACTGGGAGCACTCCTTGTGATGGATGTACATAAAAAATAAAATAAAATATTGCATCAGATGGAAAAGCCATGAGAGCTATTGATTTAGAAGCCAACTACCTGTGAACGAGGACATGATGCAATGATACACCAAGGAGGGTGTAAAAATTTAAGGCGGGAAGTATGTAACACCCCTTCCATGTGTACTACATTATTGTAAACCTAAGATAAGTTAAATATAGGTGGGATATCCTCCCTTCTATGTTAAATGTTTGTAAACCTAAGCTGAGAAAAACTAGGTTTGATACCCTCCTTTGTGGGTTAAACTATTCAAAACATAAGTTGAGGAAAGCTAGGTCATATGTAATATGAAAAGAAAATGTGTTATTAAATAAATTAATAAAATAAATCACTTGGAGGGTGGAGGACGAAGAGAGAGGAGATGCTTGCCAAATCCCATGAGGAATGGGATATACATGAATCTTTCATGATAAGCTTCTAGATGTGATTCTAGATAAACTTGGATGGATTGGATATCCATTGGATGGATGGGAGATAAAGATCCATTAGAAATAAAAGATTTGTTAGAGATAAAGGCAATATTTTACGTGGAAAAGTGTTGTGGGAGATAAAGACGAGATTTTCCAGACAAGACCTAGGCAAATTGAAAAATCCATAAAGCAGGACGCTACTAATGGTAACTGAATCATGAAAGGGGGTATTAAATAGCCAATGGATTAATCAATTGAGGATAGTTGATTCTTGGCAATATCTTCAGTTCAAGGGGAATTAGAGGTGAATGATGGTTGGGTGGTGGTGCTCCTCCCTCCAAGTGAGATATAGTTGGTGTCATTTGCATGGAATGGTTGTATGTTATCTCTTTCCCTTCATGTGATTATTTTATTTGGTTCAGTATTGGATATTTATCAATCTTGGCTTATGTGTTGGTATGATGTTATTTGTATTTCATTCTTATGTGTATGAATGAGTAGGAAAACAAATTAGGATCTTTTACTGTATATAAAGCCTATGGTTAACATGACAGATAATGATAAATGGTTGTGTTCTATCATAGTATAATGTAGGTAACAAAATAATCTATGACGATCGTATTTTCTATTACATTTATACCCAATAAGGATCGATTTGAATTCTGTCAATTTCTTATGAATAATCCTTATGATGGAAATGATGGATTTTTACTATACATGTGTTATTAATGCATCCTTATGTTGTATAATGTCCTATTAAATGGATGAAAACACTTATGAGCAATCTGATTAAAGAGTAGATGTGATGAAAGTGGTGCATGTGATTATCTGAATAATTTATAAAGTTTATGTGTGCATTATAGTAACCAGGATTTACTAGGGTCGAGAAAAGTTATTGGCATAGAGGCAATGAAGAGAAACTAAGAGGTAAATTCTAATCTTATATCTAATGGTCAAGGATATTGATACCATGTCAGGACTGATGCTTGTATGCTATGGTTCCTCCTTCTTTTGAACTATGGTTGGATATATGAAATCATTCCATGAAGAGGAATTAATGGTTCTATGGTATAAGGTTACCTCTTGAATGTGATGTGACCATCCAAGTAGAAGAAGAGGATGTGAAATCTCAATTATAACTAATCAAATTTTGTAAAATTTGGGGAATTAAGCGTTATTTTCTAGGTAGGCCACGGAGGTATGTTACATGATACTTTTGTAATGAAAGTTCTTTTCAGTTAAATTTGAGGAAACTAAAAATATTAATATCGATCTAAAACTAAATAATTGAAGGACAAATTGGGTGATATTGATGGGCATATTGTATGCCCTAAAATTGTTTCTACTTCACTAAGAACTTCTTTTCCTCAAATATAATTAAAGTAGCTCCCCCTAAGGACTACCAATAGTTAATTCTGGTGGTCTAATTTTCCTTGAATAGACATGATGAGTCATCATGCATTAGTAGATTTCATCGAGCTATAATTGTACCCACTACCGTTTGGAAACTAACTTATAGTAGGTTTTCCTAGGGTGTATATAAATTTGGAGGATATTGGTGTAAAAGCATAAGTAACGATGTCATCAATCTTAGATTAAATGGTATGTTGCATGAGTATAAAATATTTAGGAACAAACTTTCTTCAAGACAAAAAAACACCTTCTTTTGATGACATTAGAGATCGTTATCCAATAAGATGAGATGGGAAAGTGTGTTCACAATGCGTTTAAATTTTTTGTTTTCATGGTTAAATTCAAGCACCATCCAACGAGAATCCATTGGTGAAAAGAACAATATGTAAATTTAACATGAAGGTAATACCAAAATGGGGTTTCATTAATGGTAAATACAGAGTGAATAAAAATCACCCATATAGGTATTGCGTAAAGTTGGACTTTCTAGTTATAAATTTAGGGTAATAATTTTAACGAATGTAAATATAAAAAGACAAAAAAATAAATATAAAAATGACAAAGAAGTATATGTAAGCATTGACATCATATCTAAAATTATCTATTTTTCGAGAATATTTGTCAAAAAAAATATCATGTTTCATATATTCAAGGTAATCTATTAACATGAGAATCTATTAATAGTTTTCATATATTTCATGAGATAAAATGGTTCCTTCATATATTCATAAACCTTCCAAATGGTCAGGTGATACAAATGAAAATTTTAATGAATGACCTATTAAGAAAATGTAATCTTAAATTTAGAAGCCATAAATTATGGTTTGAAATGTTAATTTGGAATGTTAGGTTGAAGTGAAATATATGGAATGTCACTACAATGTCATAATAGAATGAATCAAACTCGGAGGCATATATAGTTTAGTGTCATCAAGATTTCTTACCTAGCAATGTATCTACAAATGAATTATATCACTTAAGGTATGGATGTTTAGGTCCGAAAGAATTAGTTTTACATCTAAGGAAAGATACAATGAGAATTATTATTGTTTTTAAGATTGAACCTAATGAATATGATGGTTGTATACTAGGAAAACGATATAAGGCTGAGTTTATAGTGAGGAAATATGAATGGATGGCATATTTGGTTAAACTAATTTATAAACGTTCCTTCCACCGATTTCATATCTACAACTTCTTCCACCATGGATGATGTGTAGGAAGCAGTGGAGATCCATCCTATAACAATGTTACTATAGGAAACCATCACTCTAGTCAATGAACTAAATCTTGTTGCGATGATGTTGCAAACAATTGAAGTTTGGACCAGAAGCAAAGATCCTTAAGGAAGGATTCAACCAACTAAAGTCCTCTAGGAATCTTTGTTACAAAAAAATCACAGATCCACATTTTAGGTCCATTGGTATCGAGATAGGGAGTATCATCAATACATAATAGTGATGCTTAAAAACAAAAAATCATGGGAAATTTTCCCTTAGGAAAACCCTTATAGAAATATTATAAGTTGCCACAGAATAATGTCCACACCAAAAAAATGGAGTTTGATGGTCCTTACCACCCAAGAATTTCTAACACATGGAAATATAAAAGCTTAGACTTGCTCCCAGAACATTCAATCAAAATAATAAGTAGATTCATTCTCAAATTAAGGTTGTAAGATCAAACAACGTCCATTGGAAAATCCCATTTGAATCTCTTAGTGACTGAGGGCCAACCTATGAAGGACATTTTGAAGAGGCATGTAGACGAGAAGAAGAAATGTTGGAAGAGAAATGAACAAATTCTATAGGATTTGGGTGGCATTCTTGTCAAATTACGTAAAAAGCTAACCTCAGATATTTATCTCTACACTAACTCATCTCCCCCATGATGATAATCTTTTGCAATATTAGGTTTATTAATTGTAATGAACATGAAAAATTCTTGATGATTCAAGAAATTAAAACTTCCTATGATGTGAGAAATCAATATGTTTTAGATGAACTAGGTGACATTCCTATCAACTCACATAGAATAATTTTGGTCTTATAGTTTTATTCCTCAAGCAACTCATCTACCCCATGAACATAATTTCTTGGAATATTGGACACCTTACCTGTAAGGAAAGAAAATACTATTTAAAGAAAATTTACTCATTGAACATGCAAATTTATTGATGATTTAGAGGCCTTGTTCTCATCTAGGACTCTCAATAGGTATACATCCTTAATGTGTTTTCTTCTTCCAAAATTATCACTACACAAGTTTATGTCATAGTATCATTAGAAACATGTTTTCTTTCAAGTGTCTACAACCCTTCAATGGCTAGAGACAAGTTACATTTTCTTAACTTCATATAGAAGCATAGTTTCCTCAGATACCTAACATCTTAGATCATAGGGGAGGATTTAGTTTCATAAAATCATTGGAATAAATAAGAGTGGTCTTAGAGAGCTAGAAGCAGAGTCCAACATATTCTAATATGTCAGGACTTCTCGTTTGTTTGACCTTAGCACAATCAATAAAACATACATGCAACAATTGCAGAGGGAGCTCCAAATAGATAACTTCAAATATGGATAGGTATCTCATCTCTCAAAATATAATTTTTAGGGACATTTTGGTGGAGGCTTCCATCCTCCATAGTCATGACCTACATCATTCACGAACTAAATTCAATATGAAAATCAAGTCCCACCTAAGAAATGTGCCTTTTCCTCTAGATAATTGCAAGCTCCAACATACCAACCTATAATTCATAATCAAGTATTGTTAGGATGAACTATTCAAATTAGAAGGAGCATCCATGCGCCAACTACAGAAGAATCTGGGTCACATTAAATATAAGTCAAAAGAACGTATAAACAAAGGTTCAGGAATATCATTAAAGGAAAATAGAACATGGAAACTAAAATGGAGCACTCCAATAGGAATCCTTTCATGAAATAATGATAGGTGAAATCATAAATAAGGATGCATGTACTCTCACATTGATTGAAGAAAGAAGTAAACATGAAGAAAAACGTTGGAAACAAAAATCTAGATTTGATGGTTGAAAGAATCGAGAAAAATACTAGTTTTTTCCATAATTCAATGCTTCAATATTGGTACTAGAATTGTATTTATTAGAGGAATTTTGATGTATAAAATGGGATTCATAAAGAAAATAATAAAATAATAGTAAAAATAATAAAGTAATAGTTAATCATTTTTTTAAAGAAAAGCACACCTTTTTATTGTATTTTGGACTTATTGCCTTGTAGGTTTGCTCAAATTTCAAGTGTGTACACTTGTTAGATGTAGAATTAGATTTCACATCCAATAACTACCCAATATAATTCTATATCTATTAAAAAATATATAACACATGTACATGTTTTATGTGAAATATATGTCCACATATAACGAGTGTTGACAACTGAAACTTGCGTAAACCTACTAGGAGATAAGTCAAAAATACAATAAAAAAAGTTGTTTTCTTTGTTACCCTAAAAAATATTCTCTCACGGGAATGAGAAGATCATAATGAATCTTATTTTCCTCTTAATTTTATTTTTTTACTACTTTTCTCATTTTAGGGTGCATATTTGACCTCAAAATTTCCCTAATGTCTTCTTTAAAAAAACTAGTCAAGTGCCCATGTTTTGGATCATGAGCACATGGCCAATGTGCTTGTTCAATATTACAAAGAGCTACTCTACAAAGCCAATATGGACAAACAAGAGGTTATATACATAATAATTCATCACATTCTATGCTTGGTTACCAAAGATGAAAATGATTCTCTCTTAAGAGAGATATCTATTAAATAAGTGGAAGAGTTAGTAAGATCTCTGCCATGGAACAAGGCTCCTAGACTAGAGAGGTTCACTACAAAGCATTTTATAGCCTTGTTGTCAATAATTGGATGCAATATCTTGAAATTAGTGGAGGATTCAAGGAGATTAAAAATGTGACAGCCCTTGACTAATTCTCCTATCATAAAATTGTAATAATTATTTTATAAATAAAATGGTTGACAAACGAGACATGGATTTTAGAGCTTGGGGAGGAGTTTATTTGGAGGTAAGAGGCCTTTTTTTATTAATACCAGTCATGGGTTGAATAGAGTTCCTTATTGGGGATGGATACACGATAATTAAGATAAAGGAAAAAATGATGAGACGCACTCTACATGGACAAGTCTTCAACAAAAAAGGACAAGAAAATTAATTAAGAACAATGGCTTGCGTTGGTAGGAAAACATACCCATAACCACCTTGGATGTAATGAATTGATAAAGAACTTCATCCATTGAGGCAGGGAGATAGAGGGAGATAATAGAGAAGACACTAAAAGGAAGAGGACAATAGAATTGTTCTCAAAATACTCAAGGATAGAGTAAGCATTCAACAAGGTGAACACATGCAAGAGTTAGAATTAGTGAGAGGCTTAGAGGAAAAAAGAAAGAAAATTAGTAACAAAATGAAAATATGGAAGGATAGTAGAAGAGGAGAGTTCAAAATGACTTGAAAAGTAGTGTTGCATGGCAAAAACAGAGAGAATGAATAACAAATAGGCATAATGCCAAGGAATATAGCGATATAGCTATGGAGAAAGAAGAAATCACGGAAGGGATGATCTCAGTCATTTCCCAAGGGAAACAAATGGAAATATGGAGAGAAGAGAACCTTTAGTCTGCCAATGGTGTTGAGTATGTGAGTGTATACATTGAGATCACTTCCCCAAGAATCTAAAATTGGCTTGGGGGTGATTTGCAACCAGAAAGTTTGCAGGGAAGTCCTATCTAAGGTTGGGTAGAGAGTTAGAGTCCCAATATCAATTGCCAAGTCGTTCATCATAAGGTAAGTGGTCATTCTTCTCTATGTACAAGTGGATTCTATGTCCGTTCTTGTTGTTCTATTTAAATTCCTTTGTGAATGTGTGGAATGTGATTTCGTATAGGAATATGGATAACTTATTTCCAATGTAATCTCCAAGGAATGGCTTAAACTATTATGTTTATTATTTTCATGAAAATGGGCATAATTGCTTGGATAAAATGGATGCTTGAATCTATGTGGTTAGGTTATATCCTTGTAGTAAAATTAATAGTGGAAATAAGACCTATTTTACCATGGATTTCTCGTATTACAGTTATACATATATCAATATTTAAGTAATCCTTTATATACATTGTAAGAGCTCATCAATGGTAACCCAAAAATTGTTTGTATTATGAATGGGAAAATGTAAGCTCAGGAGAGATATATCATGAACTAAGTCCCAAAAGAGATGAGTAGACTATATATATATATATTATATTATATATAACGTATCTATGTATGTATGAAGGAATAACAAGATTTCTAATTGTATGTTCTCACCGATGCTAGAAAAAAGGGTCTATATGAGTAGTAATAATAACCATTTGCATTAAATCTTTTTCCCCAACATTTTAAAATGCAGAAAAACTTATGCCTAGAAAAAAAACCTGACGAATTTATATCCTAAGATATTCACATAACGATATTGACATTATGAAAATAATTAACAAAAACTTAAATAAATGGTGAAGGGATACACATCAAAAGACCGTGGATATTCAATAGCGGACAACCCCTGCCATGTTGGCAAAGGAAAGGAAGGGAATCTAAAATTTTAATTATAACCTTCAAGGGTTATGAATGCATTGGAGTCCTTTGATCAGTGTGTCAACAATTTAAGTAAAAATTGTGATAGCAGACCTCCCCCCTTGACATTTCATCCAAGAGGTCTATGTTAGAATCCAAACCATTAAAGCAATCGAGCCTTCAAAAACACTAGATGGAAAGTACCTTGGTGGATTTCCCATAACATACTTAGAAGGCTGGGTAGAATCTAGTCGAAAACCAAAACAATCCAACATAACTTATAATGGGAAAGTCATGTTTTGCAAGGGTTTGTGGTGCTATTGGAACCCAACAACAAATAGACATAGACATGGATAGATGCTAACATGTATTCATGGTGGCATGAGACATGGAAGTCAAATTCAACGTTTCAGTGGGGCCAAGTGAGCCCAAAATTTCTGACATGTGGCGCTTTTAGAAGATTCCACATGGATAGTGTGATTTAAGGAAGATAGAGGAATGCATCACCCTATGATGATGTAACCCTCATGGTTTTATGAGGGAGGGAAACACAAGAAAGGAAAAGGGAAAATTTTCCTTGATGAAATCATCATAGCGGGGAAGTGATGTGTCCCTATGCTCACACCACCCTCGCAATTTTTGGAGGAGCACAATGAGAAAACCATGAAGAATTTATGTTCCAAGGAATATATAGATATTCCAAATGTGTTACAAAATGAGTTTATCCTGAAAAATTTAAATGATGATGTTAGTGACCAGGGAGTTCCTCATTTTAATTAGGGTCATTGATCCCTCCATTGGATGAAAGTCATTAATCATTTGAGGGATAGGGTGTGGTGCATATCAATGTATTTATTTGGTCACACCTATAGTTTAAGCATATACCTTTTACAATCAAATTCAAGGGAGGAGATGGAGGATAGTGGTAAAAAGTTGGTAGTGTGGTAATGCGACCTCAATTTTTGGGGTGAAATGGGCCTTCCACAAGGTGTGGAGGCATACCACATGGGAACCATGTTTGGAACACATGGGTGCCACATATCATCATGATGTTGAAGTGGTGAGTGTTAAGTCTAAATTTAAATGGCCATATCCACTTATCCACATGCCAATTTAAAAAAATAGTATATCACTAGAAAGCTCTTGATGAGAGAGATGCAATGGAAACTTTTATTTTATGTTTATAGAAGGTTGAAAATTAACAAAATTTTAAGACCCCATTTGAGTAACAAGACATTGAAGGTGAGGTTATCCATATTAATTCCTTCTAACCCTAATGTGTGCTAGGTGGTGGATGTCGGTATGTTACAAAGTGGTACCAATGCATAAATTCAACACTAGAGCTTTTGGAAACACTATTGGAACTCTATTGCAAAGTAATTCCAAAGCAAAGGGTTTAATGCCTCGACCTATGCAGATGAAGTGGAGCTTTAATTCTGAGCATAGTAACTTAATGTGAATGTTAAAGTGTGTTTCTTATGGAATTAGATTATGGATTGTGTGCTAATTATAATTGTTTTGAATTATTTTGTTAAATGTAATTACATTACATTTGTTTTCTTGCTTGCATCTTGAAAGTCTAGAAAACTTATTACTTGGGCTTGGCTGCTTGTCACTCTATTATTTGTTACATGATTGCCATGCATTGTTGACTATATAATTGTTTGTAGTGTACAATGTTTTATGTAACCATGTCACAAAATTTAGGATGAGGTAGATAAACACCTTTATAACAAGCCACTTTAATTGGGGAACCTCCTTTTAGTCACATAAATGAAGAATTCTAGGATGATTCAAGTGATAAGACCTCCTTGTTATATATAGCAGTCTAAAAGCTCAAAATGTAATTAGGGCCTACACAACAATAATAACATAAGGGCAAAAAAAAATAATATTTGGCTTCTATAAGGAACAACAACAATAATATATGTGTTACACTAGTATTACAGGTAAATAACATGCTCTTCTCCTTCAAAGAGGTGCTTTATTAAATGCTTCTATATTAGATTCTCATCATCCCATGTGGAATCTTTAGTAGGTAAGTTCTTCCACTAAACGTTATACTCTGAAATTGATTGATTCCATAGCTATTGGATTCTTTTTTCCATGATTGATTCATGTTCCAATACGATTTTTCATTTCCCATCAAGTTCTAGCAATATAGTTTTAACTGGGGTCTTGTCACCTATAACCTTCATTAAGCATTAAACATGGAAATCTAGGTGCAGTCATGAAGATGTATAAATATCTTCTAATATCCCTATTTGACATTCACTCTACATGGAATAATATTATCATTTTAGCATAAATAACAACTTGTTAACCTTCTTACATGACAGTTTGACTCGAATGTATTTAGTATTCACTTGTTAAGGTATTCTCCACTACTCATGCCTCATTTCTCCCTTGTGGATTTCAACTAGCGGCACATTTCTCTGTGAAACGAAGGAGATTTGGCTTATGGCCTATGTATTTCCGATATAGCCCTTGTGGCTTTATCACTATTATAGTGGATAATAATCTTGGTTCCAGAGTGTTATTCAGATGATATGAGGGTATGGTTTTGAGTGCTACTATTCTTCCAACCACTCTTCATCAAATTTTATAGCAAAGGGTCGATCTATTTTGTGGGTAGACTAATGTGACTATAGAAAATATCTAGTAGAGTGAATTATGGTTGAAGTTGATAAATCCTTGATTAGTCTTTTATTTCTTCCTTTATATATTTCTTGAAGATGGTTCCTCGACACATCCATTTATGAACGATCTATTAACAACTGTGAGAAATTTGAGGCCATAGTCAATTCACTTTTTTTTTTATAATATTATTGCCTTAAGATTGACTAGAGTTCATGGTGCACGAAAATAACAACTTCAACGGTCTACCCCTCCTCTTGTTACAAATTCCTCCAACTTAAAATTGTAAACATCTATATTCTCTTAAATCCCTTGGTGACTAATTTTAGAGTCTTATATCTATTTTTAGTAATGCAGTACTAGTAAGGTGTGATCCCCATAACTCTAGTATGGAAAAAGTACAATATTTGTAAATTTGAGTGAAGAAGGAGATGGCTAATGTGCCCTCCTAAAATTATCATGTGGGGAAAAGCTTACTTAACAATTTTGAGGTGAGAATTACCTATTCTAATTTTATGTAAAAGCCCTTCATGAATTTTGGTATTGTAATTTTTTTCTCAAAAACAATAGTGTGTGGTTATATCAATAGAATTAATAACTTCGACATTAGTTCTTTGTAAAAGAATACATGTGCATAAATATTAAATTAACCATGTTATATTTTTTTGGTGAAGTACTACATGGTTAAGGATAAATTACTATGCTAATATTTATTTATTTTGTAAGCTATGGTAGTTCCCTCTTTTTCTATTTGTAAAACAAGTTGTTCCATGTATAGAAATTTGGTGGCCTCAACCTGCCCAAATGGGAAACCAAGTCTGTTGGCCACCTAAGTTTGTTATATGCCATCCAGTAACAAAATTTTACCAATATTTCAATCCATGCTAAATAAACTTCACATCTAGAAACACTATTTAGTTTTTGAACTAACATAAAACACAAGAAAAGAGAATGTTATCCACTAAAAACCCAAAACTAGAAACTAAAAAACTATTCCTTTCTATCATCTTTATCAGAATCCACAATCGTTGGTGCAGCAACAAAGTCGCCTAGTGCTGGAGACAGCTTCATCAGATGTTGCTAGATCTCATCTAACTTATTGTCTTGCATAATCAAGATAATCTATATATTTTTTCATGTCCCTTTTGATATTGGGCATGCCTTGTGCTATTTCTGCCATCTCCCCCACCACCTGCTCCACTGCTCTTTCTAGTAAACGCTTCATAAACCAGTACACATGCATGGCTTGTTTGTATAGCATCATCCTATCTCTTGTGTGCCCTGGGTCAGGGACTATATCCCTGTGTTCTTCCATATCTGGCTCAAAATCTTCTTCCATGATGCTATCCTCCATCTCTTGGATTAGATGATGAATGTCAGCATCAGTCACTTCTCTGTATGCACGAGCTACTTCATGGACAACCATCTTGATAGATTTCCTACCTCTTTTATGACATGTCGGTGTCAAAGTTGTAGGATCGCTTTTGAATGGCTAGCTCTGGTTCCCTTCGCCCCCACAACCTTGGCCTCTACCCAGGCATGGCATCTCTTCCTTTATTGACTCCTGGCTACAATTATCAACAGGAAATGTTATCCTTCTAGGTCATTCGATCTTCCCATAAGCCAGCATGTCCTTGTCTCTTAGTATTCCTTCCCCACTCTAGCGTCCCTCGTCACTCTAGAAAATCGATGGTCTATGCCCCCCTAGATTAAGGTTGGTGTTAAATCCATCTACCATCCTATCCTTCTCATGGATTTTAGCCTTAGTTTCCAAGGCCTGGCCCTTTGCCATGCTAATAAATTCCCCAGGCATGCCTATGCTCTATTCCTCTTGCTACCTCACAACGCAGTCCTCAGACCCACCCATACACAGCCCCTCCCCTTTGTGTCCCAGCCTTCTCCCCTCCTCCCACATACTATGCAAAACAAAGTCAATTGTAGGAGGTAAGCCAAAGAAAACATACCCAGAATTAAGCTCGGCCGCAGAAGATCCCGTCACTCGCACTACCATGTTCCCCTCCTTCCTTGGCTGCAATATGGGCTTTATTCCTAACCTTGCCACCCTCAAGTACCCTTTCCCATCTACCCTATGACCCATCCCACTACCAGTGCCATTCTTTCCCACCTCTCTCTCCATACTCCTACCACTTTGCTTCCTCGAAATTCTCGCAGTCATGCAGGATGCCACCATGTTCGGTTGATCCAGATTAATGGCAGTAGGTGGCCGTCCTGGCCGTCCTCTCCCCTCTGTTGTCCTCATGCTAAAATGATCCCCCTTCATCACCCTAATCGAGGGACTGTGCTAATATTTTGAAGGAAAAGGATTTCATGGATAAAATAACAAGAACCAAAGACTATTTTCTTGAAAAACTGCATAAGAAAAGTTTGTGTAGTAGAAGAATAATTTCCAGAAAATTAACAACTATTCTGATAACATTTCTTTAAAAGAATATATGACTATATTTTATTTTTTTTTATTGATGGGAGAATTTATTGGAAAATAATCTATATATATATATATATATTTATTTATTTGCATGCAAGAAAACTAACTGCTAGGCATTTTAATATGAAAAATAAGTGTATGTTTACAAGAAAAAAAAAAGTGTTTTGGGCATTTAATTTTTTGGAAAAGAAAAATGTAAGTTTGTATGAAAGGGAAATAGTTACTATGTATTTGAGTTATTGAAAATAATACATGAAACACTGCATACAAGAAGATGACAAAGCCATGGAAAACTAGTTACTGGTTAAATTTGTTGGGAAGAGCATGTGTTTTAATAACCATTGTATCAGTTTCCTAAAAGGGAATTTGTGCACATAACTAATTATAATAAATATTGTATTATTTTCTTGGAAGGGAATTGTTCATATAAGAAAAGGACTAATTTTTTATCTCTTGAAAAGGAAACATGTGTTTGCATGTTTTAATTGTGTTAAATGTTTTAGTTGTGTTAAATATATTTGTTTTATTGAAAATATTGCTTGTTTCACATCTCTTTTTGGAAGATAATTAAATTATCTACATCATTTTCCTTCAATAGAGTTACATGTGAACTTTGCACAACAAAGAATAACATATTTTCCATAACTTTGGAAAATGATATGTGTATTTAGATACACAAAAGATTAGTTGATTGTGGTAAATATCTTTATCCACAAGAAATTATAAGTATTGCGAAAGTGGAATAAGAATATGTATACATAGAAACATTATTTTTTGCATTAAATTTCCTTTCGAAAAGAAGTGTGTATTTGTTTACGAGAAAATTATAGCTAATGATAATAGGATTCTAAAGAAAGAAATATGTGTTGCATGAAAAAAAACAATAGCTGGTTGAGATAGATTTATTGAAAACGAATGCATTATACATGCATCGAAAGGAAATATATTAAGATATATTTCTTTGGAAGAAATGTAATTTGCATGCAATATTTGTGTTAGCTTTCTTTTGGAAAGAATATACATTTTCATGAGAGAAATGATAGCATGTTGTGTTAGCCTTCATTGGAAAATATTATTTTGGGAACAACCATTAATATATATGCACAAATATCATATTAATGTGATGGCTTCTTTAGAATATGTATATATGGTTAGTGGTGGTTTATTCTTTTGGAAAAGAAGACATGTATTGTACACTTTATCTTATTAGTTTTATGGAAAAGGTAACATGTCTTTGCATTCTCTATTGTGTGTTTTTTTTTGGGAGACTATTTTTGGAAAGCATATGACTTTCCATACATAGGAACAAAATCCATTATGTTAGCTTTCTTTTACGAATTTCTATGCACAAGAAGTAATAGTTGAAGGGCTACATTCTTTTGCCAAAGAGTATGTAATCCCATGCATGAAGACCATAACTGATTTGATAGCTTTCCTTAAAGGAATGTCTGGTCAATTATAGTGATTCGACTTGGAAATAATCTGTGCTTGTTTGAGGGGAATAATGGTTAATGTGATATTTATTTATAAACATGTGTTGATAGTTATATCATTATAATTAATAAATGTTGGTTGTTTTTAAAGGGAGCTTGTTGCGATATTTTTTTTTGAGTTTTCATGAATGCACATTAACAGATGATGAAGCATCACCAATATATATTTATTATTGTTTGGTTAATACTTGATCTGATGATGATATCAAAGGTTGCTGATAGTAGTTATTGCTGGAAAAGACTGTAGTGTATGCAAAGATGGATTATGTTTACCATTATGGAAATAAATAAGTTATTGGTATATGAAAATTGAAGTTCTATCAACTACATGATAATCCACTCATGGGAAGGACTAGGCTGTAAGGGCATAATGCTCAAGGGTTTATGGGTAAATGATATCATGATGATTATAATAGCTTATAGCTAGTTAACATTGCATTTAAGATAATATCTCTTTATAAGATTTTATGAAATTGGTCAAAGGATTTCATCCCTTATAACCATTGAGTGAGGGGTGAACTCCCTCATGAGGGTTTAACAATAAAAATATTTTTTTTATGTTTCACCCTACGGAGTTTCTAGGGTACGTGGGTGTTCAATTATGTGATTTCTTATTATGCCATTATCATGATGTTGATTCCTTGCATGATGTAACATTTACATTATCAAGTATGTGATTAAACATATTGGTTAAATGAATCATTGCCAAGATGCAAAGTTACATCAAGAAGTTTATAGTAATATACTAAAAGAATGGTTGTTATGTTGTTTTATTTAATATTCCCTTCATAAAATTTACTTGATGTAATAATGATCATGTTACCTAATAGAGGAAATATGGAATAGTAAATTCAAATTATCACATGTTGGTAATTTTGTAAAAGCTTTCTAACCTTATGTACTTTTAAAACAGGTTTATGGGGGATGTTATAGGTGGTATCAGAGTTAAAGGTTACAACACTGAAACCTTTTGGGAATTCTTAAGTGTAAAATAAGTAGAGGTATGATACTTGTGAGAATAAACTCAAGTATGATGCTAACAAAATACATATGACATGCACTATACTACTTTCGACATGAGGTGCATGATGCATGACTATAACCAAATTAAAGAGTAGAAAGTAATAAACTATTCTCTAAAATTGTGCTCATGACATTTGAATATTGAATAGGATAAAATACAATAAAACATTTCTTGCATATATGAAAAGTCCTTAGCACTCACTAGTGAAAGTGAGAATTCAATATCAAAATTGGCATATATCACAACATTAATGATACATTTAATGAACATGACTAAAGTTACAATGCACTACTTATAAGGGATGAATGCATATATTGATTCTTTCTTAAACAAATGCATGAATTTAAAAGGTAAGGGTGGAGGGGGAGTGGGGGAAGGGTTTGTCCCTGAAAAGGATAATATGATGTTTTAAAGGATATTGAATAAACTGCTTTAGATGTTAAAAATGAATAATGATTCAAGTGGTAAAACTTGATTGTAATGGATAATTGGTGATTGATTCTTGTCATCACTGATTCTAAGATGGTTGGTAACATTGCATGAATAACTATTAAAATTTATATTCATGAATCAAGTTTTATTAAGGCTTAATGCAAGTGCTAAAGAAGTGATTCTTCATGTTGCCAGTCTGTTGGTAACAATACATTGTGGAAAATTGGGGATGATTGTATTATTACCACAATGGTTATTGACATGCATGACAATATTATATGCATGCAACTAAAATGATTGTGAAATTGAATACTTGTTTAAGAAATACATTTATATATATATATATATAATAACTACAAGTTCTTTAAGGTTACATGAACTTGAATCATGATACATTAATGTCATTAAAGTGATTAATTTTATGGTTTTATGAACTTAATTATAGTATAAATTATATGGTACTAATTACCTTGTTTGTTTAAGCCTCACAACTTAACGATTTGATGATTTGAGGGTGATGTTAGCTAGTATGCATTAATGATTATTGATTGGATGCATATGGATAATGAAATGACATTGCATGAGTTAGAAACTATGAGAATGTTCATGACTGAAGTATTGTACCATTACCTATTTTTCTGGAAACAAAACTTTATGGAAACTTTGTTTTAGCATCTGGAAGATACACCCTTCTAATATTACTTTTACGAACAATTTTTTTTATGGAAAGTAACAAGACTAATAAATTTTGACATTAATATTGAGAGCATAAATGCATGTGCAAGTGAAAAAAATTATGAATGTATTTAAAAAATGTTTTGTGAATAGAAGTATTTTGTAGAAGGTATGGTTTTATTAAAACAATTGTAATTAATGTTGTTGATGTGATTATTTAAGGGTAGCTTAACGACAACATAAGAACCTATGAAAAGTAAAATATTGCAATGTGATTTACAACTGCAAATTAGAAAGCATAATATTATGATATATAAAATATGGTAATGTTTTGGTCAATCGGATGATTTTTCTTTTGAAATGAATATTACATATATGACCTGTGATGTCAATTATGATTTCTTTTCAAATTAATTGTACATATTATCAGAGCCAAATTAAAGGTCAAGTATGAATGCATGATGTACATAAATGTCCCTTTGCTTTAATGATAATGTGCATATGGTCAATAATGTAAATTAAAATGTGAAATGTTGTTAAAAAATAATTTCACATGCCAAATAGTTGTGGATAGTTGTGGGAGGCCAATAATCCTTTGGTTGATGAAATTTTCTTGCCTGGCAAGGTTGATGGTGGTTTCCTGCTTGGATTTACTATCACTAGAGAGAGATTTCTCAGTAATTGAAAAGAGTTAGCCAAAATGGTGAAGATGGAAAAATTCCTTAGGCAACTGTGTTGATTTTAGAGCCTATTGGAGGGGGCCTAAAATTCCTCACAAACGAGATGTTATCAGATGAATACGTATGACATTCCCAAAAGCAATCATATATTAGAACCTATGTGGTTATTAGAATTCTTAAGCTGGTTTGCCAATGGAATTATAGACTGGGCATGGTATGGTCTTTGTTAGAGAATTTTCTAGATATGAAAATGGCTCAATCTGGTTGTGGAAAATAGTTCCCATTGTTCGAAGGAGCATTCCATATCCACTATGGTTCAGTCAATAGAACAATTTACCTCATCAATTATGTGGCATGTTAAAAATGGATTTCGTATATGATTGTGTACAAATGTCATGTACATATTGATAGGAAAGGAGTCTAATGCTTAGTAAGGAATAACTCGGAGTGTAGATTCATTTATTTTATTATCAATATTGTGAATGTATTAGTAGGGAAGAAGACAAGTTTTTACTTGGTGTGGTGATTAATCATTTAATGATCAGAGAGCTAGGTGTTCCGTCAGTACTTCTAGAAGTATTGTATAGATGTCCTTACTAGGTGTTAAGATAATGTGCACGTGATGCATTGATTTATCATCTTGATGATTAGAGGGATGGTGGTCTCCGAGTATTTGGAGAAGTACTACTGATGTAGGGTTAAGCCTGCACATACACACAGTATGCATGAAACACATAAATACAATTGTCCTAGGTGTTTTACTCCCTAAGGAGTGAAATGCTTAGCTATCAATGGTTAAGGCCCTATATAATAGTTCCTTGTTATTGGAACTCAATCACCCCACTTAAAGCCCTCTATCAGGACTTAAACCCACATCACTGATCCAGGTGGATGTTGGTGGCCACCTACCTATCCCATTTGGAGCCCCGCAATTGTCTCTTTCAACATTTTCAGTTTCCTTAATTGTAGCACAACTTACTATTTTTAGCAGTTTTTTCGGGTCCTAAACTTCTGGAGCCATTTTGAGGCCCTAAACGACGTTTTTTGGGAAATCTGGGGGCAACATGGGTCCATGGACTGATGTTGCCCTTCCCAAAGTGGTAGTTCTCGGATAGATCTTTCTAACGAGCTATCATACGCGTCAAACGGAGATCGTATGCCAAAGTTACCACCCCGGGAAATTGATGTACCAATTTACCCAAAACGGGGCCCACAATTTGGCGTTTCATCTTCTAGGGGTAGGTTTTGGAATGTGAAGGGTTTTCCATTGTTTCTCAACAATAAATAGGCCTTCGAGCCTTATTGTAACACAGTTTGGAACAGTTCAGAGGCATGTAGCCGCACATCTCTTCTCAGAGATAAGCTACCATCGCCCTAGCTGGTTTATTTCCAATTCTGGTTGTAAGCATATTTCAGTATTTTCCATTAATGAAGTGAAGTATTATTTCCGCTGCATCTCTGTATTTATGGTTATCTCTGTAATCTATTGTGTTCCTGTTTAAATCCGGATCAGTGGTATCAGAGTGGTCTGCTTTTTCTCTGTTTTTCTTTGCATGTCCCCAACGAGGTCAGGATATAAAGAGTTAGGGCTTGAACTGGTCGAACCTTTGCAAGACCAGCCTCACAAATCCCGACAGCCTCCCATGGCAAATGAGAAGAAAGTGAGGGGGTAGGAGATCCTATCAAAATCTTGCTCGAAGAAGCCCTCGAGCGGCAAAGGAACGCGATGATGGATAGCTTTGCGCAGATCCTTCAACGGCTACCTAGAGGTGACGCATCGGCTTCCAGCAGCTACTCTGGAAATGCCACACCATTTAAGGTACAAGTTAATTTTGAAATCCCCATATTCGAGGGTCAGATAGACGCAGATGCGGTAGATAAATGGTTAAATCTGCTAGAAGTTTATTTTTTTGTTCATGAATTTTCAAGTCAGGAAAAGATTGTTTTCGCTCTTCTCAAAGCAGCCCCCCACGTCAAGGACTGGTAGGAAACCTACTGCAAGCAGAAGGATGAAAGCACAGGCTCACTATTTTCAGCCGCACCCACTTGGGATTCATTCCGAGATGCCATCAGGGAGCAGTACTACCCTGTCAAATGCTATGAGGACAAATACATCAAATGGACCACACTATGGCAAGGGCGAGACCAAGATGTGCCAGAGTTCACAAACATTTTCATACCCTTCGCACACAGTTGGGTATCAAAGATTTTGAGCTACATCTGGTACTCAAATATCGCGGCTGCCTACACAGATACATCCAGGAAGAGATGAAGTTCTTGAACATCTCCTCGCTCGGCACAGCATACCGATATGCTGTCAAAATCGAGCAAAAGTTCAAACAGAAGAAGCGAGACATTGGATCTGCAAATCCGAAGCCCAAAGGACAAAGCCAAGGCGGGGTGACCCAAGACAACCCGTCAAAAGAAAAGAACAACATCACGAAGCCGAAGAAGGACACAGGAAAGTGGTGTGAGTTCCACAAGAGTCCCACTCATAACACAAGTGAGTGTCGGACCAAGCAGTCACTGGCGGCCGAGCTGAAGGCTTACGAATCAGATACATGTTCTGACCAGAAGCTAGAACCTGACAAGGGGAATGGAAAAGGGAAGCAGATCATTGATGTAGATCCTAGCGCCACTATTGCCACTGCCAAGATCCAGAAGAATGAGCCTGAAGAGCCAGAGGAGGGGGAACGTCTTTTCAACTCACAGATGTGGGTGAAGGGTTCGCTGCTGCAATTCATTATCGACAGTGGCAGCCAAAAGAACCTTATTTCAGCAGAGGTTGTGAAGCAGTTGGGCCTACCGACTACACCACACCCGCAACCGTACAGTATCGGGTGGCTTCATTAAGGATGAGATCTCAAAGTTTGCCAGCAGTGTCGCCTTCCCTAGAGCATCAAACCATTCACAGACGAGGTATTGTGTGACGTTACACCTCTGGATGTTTGTGATGTACTATTAGGCCAGCCATACTTGTGGAGACGAAATGCTGTGTATGAGTCAAGGCCTCACACTGTCATTATTTCTTTGGATAATTCATTATACAGGATACCAGAGGTAGTCCCACCTATCGCCACCTCTTTAATCACTGCTAAGAAAGGCAACAAGCTCATATCACAGACTAGGAAATTCATCTGTATGGTTCACTCCCAAAGTAAGGGGAAGATCGTTGCTACGTCCATGACCCCCACGCAGGGTTCCTCTACGCAGTAGCAACAGAAAAGGAATACAGTCATGACAGAACATAGGAACAACTTCTCCTCACCCATAGGGGTACCACACAAGCCAGGTGGGCAACAAAGTCCGGTTGCATCTGCAGAGAGAACGTCTTACCAGAACCCATCAGAAACTCAGACCACTCCGACATGGTCCTTACAGCAATACCAAGGCTATGGGGAATAATTCTTTGTAGCACATAATTCCTCCATTCCTTCGCCTGCACCAAGTGTTCAATGTGGACCGTCGTCGACCATGCTTCCCACCATTACTGGACACATCAGAGATTGCAGGACAAGTTCAGCAAATGGAGGAACTCAATGCAATGGGGACCATTGCTTCCTAAGTGGGGAGGAATGATCCAAGTGGATATTGGTGTCCACCCGCTAATTCCACGTGGATCCCCTCTAGTGCTTCTTTCAGTTCTTTCAGTTTCCTTAATTAAAGCATAGTTTACTATTTTTAGCAGTTTTTCGGGTCCTAAAATTCCAGAGTCGTTTTGAGGCCCTAAACGACGTTTTTTGGGAAAACTGGGAGCATCATGGGTCCATGGACCAATGTTTCTCTTCCCAAAGTTGTAATTCTTAGATAGATCTTTCTAACGAGATATTGTACGTGTCAAACGGAGATCGTATGCCAAAGTTACAACCCCAGGAAGTTGATGTACCAATTTACCCAAACGGGGCCCACAGTTTGGCATTTCATCTTCTAGGGTTAGGTTTTTCCATTGTTTCTCAACAATAAATAGGCCTTTGAGCCTCATTGTAACACAATTCAGAGGCATAGCCACCACATCTCTTCTCAGAGATAAGCTACCATCGCCCTAGCTGTTTATTTCCATTTTCTGTTTGTAAGCATATCTCAGTATTTTACATTAATGAAATGAAGTATTATTTCTGCTACATCTTTATGTTTATGGTTATCTCTGTAATTTGTTGCATTCCTGTTTAAATCCGAATCAGAATTATGCATATAGAGTTCAAAAAGGAGGCGCTGAACCTTCTCATCATGCTCTATGAAGCATTTGATAAAGTTAGGAGTGGTTTTGATCTCTACTGGTTCACCAACCTTAATGGCCTTAACTTTTAGCAGGAGATATCTTTCCGTGAGAAATAAAGCATAATTTGTGGTGGGGGCTCGATAAGATAGGGTGTCTGAATAGAGAGAGCAGATAGTCTTCATTTTCTCTCTAGCTTTTTGAAATTGACCCTCTAATTTTTCAACTTTCTTTTGCTCAGCCTTATATTGAGCAAAGGTCTCATCTTCAGTCCTAGTAAGTGCTTCAAACTTATTCTTTAACCCTTGATGTTCATGCAGAGGGACCACCCTTTTTTTGTGTTGAGCTAGTTCTTGGTGAACTATCAGTAGCTCATTCTGTAATTTTCTGATAACAACCTCTCTTACCAAAGGGGTGTAAAGGGGTGTTTCATCTATTTGGGCCTCTACATCTTAGGTCTCTATAGGGTCACTCTGCATAGCAACTTCAGCTGCTTCTTGAATTATACAATCAACTCGAACATTTTCTTCAACATCTGTTTAGATAGCAATGTCTGCAGTGGGGTGGTCCGTTTGAGTTCCCTGTGAAAAGATGCAGGGCTCCTTAGTTTGCATGGCAGTGTCTTCCCTCATAACTGGCTCAGTTTGGGTTTCTTTTGGACAAACCTCAAGGAACTATGTCTGAGTCTTAGCATCCTTCACAAAACATTGTTCTGTTTGCGTTCCTACAATTTCCATTTCCACTTTCAATTTCCTAGTTATGGTTGCTTCTTTTAACCAACATTTCAACTGCCTGATTACTTGCTTCTATTTCTTGTACTTTCTTAGTACCTTTTTAAGCCTAGCTCTGTAGGGCTTCTCTACTCTAGGGCCTCTGTTTGAAGCTGCATTATCCTCTACTACCTGGAAAGGCTATACTATGTCATCTTCAGGGATGTTCCCAATTGGAGTTGTGTCTTCTAGTGGAATTTCTCATTCCAACTCATAATTATTATGTATTTCATTTTCAGGAGATCCCAATGCAAGGGTATCTCTTGAACAATTATCATTCTCATGGTATTCTCCTTGGTAGGCCTCATCCACAAGGGACTTTGAAAATGGAATATCACTTGGTTGATTGGTATCTCTCAAGTTTTCATCTTCAGGGTTTCTTTCTGCTAGAGCGTCCACTGGACTAGTGCCTGTTGCTTGAGTTTCCTTTCTACTGGATTCTCCTTCATGTTCCTCGACTTCGAGGGTTGTTTCCATAGCAGGAAATGACTCCCTCGACTCCTCCATGGCATAAGTGCATGGCTGAGTTTGTTCATTACCGAGATTGTTAGCAGGGGATGACCAGTCAGGGATATAATTCTATTTTTCAATGTTCCCTGGCTATTCCCTACCTTTGGTAAACACTCCCATGCTTCCCAAAACCCTGGCCACTTCCTCCTCATAGTCCTGCAAAGGAGGGTTTTGCAGACTAAGAGGAGGTGTGTGGGATGGTCTGACTTCCTCTGCTTGGATTGGGATGTGCCACTGGGCTTTTAATCACGCAGAGCACCTACTCTTAGCTGATTCTAGGAGTGTAGAGGGACTCTTTCTCTTTACTATTATCTTTGGGCTTGGGGTTCTTGGCCTTTGCTACTCTGTTTATGCATTTTTAGAGGGTGGAGCCAAGGTAGGATTTATGAAACTGTCCCATGTTAATTGTTGGTGTTCCAATCTATTTGTGATAATTAACTTAATTAACCCATGATGGCTAACTACATTATGTGGGTCCTTGGCTATCCTTACTCATCGGACAACATCGTGTAACATGGACTTTACATAAAATGGTAAATTAACTGAAATTATTTGTTTTAAAATGGCTAAAAGTTTTAGTTATTGGGGCTTTACCGCATCATGCCAGCCATCGCAAGTGATATATCTTTGGACGATGACAACCAGTTCTTGCCATAGTTCTTGCAATGCCAAAGGATGAATTGCTTTCCCTGTTCATACCAGCCACTCCCTCAAGTCCTGGAATGATTCAATTGTGCTGTATAAAAGGATGCATTTGTCTACCCATTACGACCCTTCTGTCAGAAGTCTGGTGACATCGGCTAGGACTTCTTCAGAAACCATCATGCTTATGCATTTGACCACTGTACTACTGTTCTGCAGATTTAACAGAAATTCCAGTGTTAGCTCTTCATGGAATCCTTGCAATCTGTTTAAACATTGCAGCCAGCCAATGTGTTCAAGGATTTTGTAAGCTTGATCCAACACCATCAGTACTGGAGGTTCACTCCTGATTGCTCTTCCACCCATAGATGCTACATTTAAGGTTGGTTCTGTTATGGCCTAAATCTACCTCAGGCTGAGAAAGGCAGCTCTAGGGTAACATCAAACCATGCTTAACCTGGTAGCTATCCCTACCAGGTTGGGAGAGGGCTATCTCCTTGTCAATATCAAAGAAAATATGGCAAGTAATGCTTGAGATGACTGATAAGAATAATAATTTTAGGCTAGGTGTATGTTCAAGGGAATTTGATTGATTTTAATGGTTGGTTGTTGGATCAGATGAGGAAGGCAATTTTGAATCTGGGAAATCAACTCAGATTTGCAGATGTTTCTATGGGGTGAGGTAGGCAAGTGTTTTAGAACTTTGAAATGAATGTGATGATGAGTCTAAATACTAGTGAGCAGTTGGAGAGGGCATGTAAGGTTCATCAGTCCTCTTCAGACAACAGAAAACATTTAGAACTAAATAAACCCCAAGGTAGAGCACTAAACATCAATGGATTCCACCCTTTAATCTTGATTCATTTAGTTATGCAGAAAAAGAGAGATGATGGAACATATACACATAAGATAAACTAAATAATATAGGAGAAAAAAATGCTAATTCACATTACCACAAGAATCCCACAAAATGTTGCAAAACCCTAGTTCATTTCCTTACCAAACTACAAAAGTGATTTACAATAGTGCTCAATGTATCCGCAAGAGTCCAACCTTGACAAATGACTAAGAAAGTAGAAAATATAGGCATCAAACCACCTATGCTAGCCATCAGGGGTCAAATCCATGAGTCAAGGATCTATTTCAACAAGATTTAAACTAGGAAATGAAAAATAGGTCATGGAACAACTTGCCTCTAAAACTATGGAAACTGATTCATTCATCCCCAAACCAACTCTAACTGATGTATCTACCTCCTCAAGTCACTTTTCATCATATTTTACATCATAGTACATCAAGTTACATCATATTACATCATTAATTGACCAAGATAGAAGAAAAATTCAAACTGACAACAAACTGGGTGAAATTCTGAACAAACAGGCAAAACTGGCAAATTTTCCTCCTATGCGCAGTGCCACTGATCCTATGCGTAGCATTTTTTCCAGGCCAGTTTTGGGAGGCTTCCTGAAGTCCAAATCAGGTGCAAAATAGCTCATTAGAAAGCTTCGTGAATCTACCTTTAGTGGCAACGTGAATTTTTTGATTTTGAGTCCATTTGCCCCTCCAAAATGAAATCTCCCAAGACTGCTTCCTGTGCAGCAAAAAAGTGGCAGAGATGGCACTTTTTGGGTGTTTTTGGCCCTTTTGGAGGTCCAGAACTTGTCAAAATTTCTCAGTCATTTCCGAGAATGCATAAATTTTCATGTTGATTCCAAAAATATAATTTTTTTTGCAAATGGAGCCCCCCATCAAAAGCGTAGCGCCGGTGGCGCTATGCACCTGCTGAAAAAACCTGTTTTTGCATTAAAAATTTCAGAAATGACAAAAAATGCTCCAAATTCCTTGAAATTTGGCATGAGTGATCCTTTTTAGGTGCTCTATTAGGCCAATTATGCTTCAGCCAAGATCTTGAGTTTATCATGCTCTTTCTTTGCTCCTTAAGGCCTTCCATGGAATTGTCACTAAGGGTTTCTTCCTCCATTTCATACTCATTGTCCATCTCCATTGTTTTCCCTTGGTTTTGAAAAATGTGGTTGTATATGGATGTTTTATGGATAATAGTGTGGAAATAAGGTGAATGAATGAAATGGGCAGAGTGTGTGTGAAAATATATGGTAAACGGAGTTTAGGGATGAGTAGGGTTTCAAGGAGAGTGGGTAGAGCTTGATGATGTGAGTAGGGCTTGTAGGGTTTGGGAAAATATATGTGGAGAATGGGATTAAGGGGAAAATGTATGAGGGGAATGGGATTAAGTGGATAGGGTATACAACCATTATTGCAATGAAGAAAACTAGGTTTCACTTTGAAGAACACAAAACACCAATCTTAGTAAACAAACCCTAACACACAAGATATGATTCATGTACTTACTTGTTTAGAGGGATAAATTGATGTTTTGAGGCAAAATGGTGAAATTTGAAACAATTTGTAGCCCAACTACCAGGTACGTAGTGCACTCACCCAGGTAAGTAGCGCACTTTGTATGCATAGCGCCCAAACAAAACTCAGTGTAAAACCTGCACCAGGTGTGTAGCACCAATTCTATGCGTAGCGCCAGCTGATAGGTGCGTAGCACTTTTTGCAGAAAACTTTTGGAGGGATTCCCAGAGTCCACATTTGGCATGTGATAGCTTACTAGAAATCCTATCGAGTCTAATTTCTAGAAAATTTTGAATTTTCCAATTTGGAGATCATTTACCTTGTCAAAAATCCAATCTCCCAAGACTGGTCAAAATGTGCAAAATGAGGCTGCCTAAATGCAGAGTGTTATTGCAGTCAACCTTTGAAGGTCTTCCTCAACTCCAAATTGAGCTTAGGATAGCTCAGGGGAAAGCTCTCTCTGTCTAGATATCATTTCACTCATCAAGAAAGTCATTTTTCCAACCAAGCTAGGAGAAATCTTGATTTGTCCAAGGCCACTCTAGAAGTGCAGCAACCCTCCTGAGGCAACATTTTTTTTGACATTTTTCTAAAACCATGACACTTGTGTAAAAGGTGAAGGAGGTTTTTCTTCCTTGGCCTATTCTAGACAAAAAAGTCTCTCATGTTTCCCAAATTCATTTTGTCTCGCTCAGAAACATCATTTGAGTAAAACCTATTCCGATGTGCGGAACAAGGTATTTGTCGAAATAAAGTGAAATGAAGGGGATAAAGGACTTCCAAATTATTGAGGAAATTTTAGGAAGTAGGCAGGGATGTTAGGAAATAGGGGAAAGTGGAATTTCAAATATTGAGTGAGGGGAAGGGGTTCCAGAAGGAAAAAACATAGGCTTAGCCTAGAAAATTGTCAAATTGTAGCAAAAAACTATGGTTTGTGGAAAAATGGGGAATTTGAGGAATATCAATGATGGGAAGTGTTTAATAAGGTACATTAAGGATAGGAGAAGGTGTATGAAAATCAGGACACAAGTTTTGTTGATGATTTTACCATCCAAGAGAAAGTACCTTAAAAACCCTAGGAGAGGGAAATGAGCCTTACCTAAGCACAACTAAAGCACGAACAAGGTGTAAAATGACCCATTGGAACCTGAAATGATGATGACAACTCTCTGAATGATGGTACACTCAGATGAATGGTGACATGGAATGACATTTGGACAACTTTTAAAGGAGTGAAAACAAATCCTAGACCTAATACCTGGTGTTACCGGGAATAGTGTCCACTCGGATGCTGCTATTCCCACTAAGACTGGTATCTATCTTAGAAACAAACAAGTAAAGTCTACTTTCACTTTCCTTTATGAAAATAGATAGGAGTGGAACAAAGGAGACCAACCTTAGTCCTGCGCTTGATTTCCTCTCCTTCGTGATAGAGCTTTGCCGCTTCTTCTTCGTCTGCCCAGCTTTAAAGAGCATGTATGGAATCACAACAACATACTACTATCGAAGAAAAAATATCTTTATTCATAAATAACACAGGACCAGATGTGTGTTAACCATACAAATGCATATATAAGTAAACATACAAGAATATGGAGGAAAACTTGAATAGCTATATTAAGATGAAAAGTAGTAAGAGGATTACAACCATATGTTCTGACCCAGCATCATCCTCCAGCTAGAAAGCCATTCTTCACCTCAATTAAAGCTTAGATCACCGAACACTATGAATATACACCAGAAAACTAATAGCACTTCTCTATAAGATACAAAATTCCAGCCCCTGGATCTCTGTGATGAGGGATCCATATATAGATGATTGAAGGGAGGTGAGTCATATTCTGGGGTCTTTATTAGTGTCCTCTCTCTAATAGTTCCTGCTTCCACTTGGAGAATGGTGATCTCTTACTCATCCCTAGTCGAAAACAGA
>APFE030564221.1:46492-70252 GCA_000404065.3 Pinus taeda | reverse complement strand
TTAAGATGAAAAGTAGCAAGAGGATTACAACCATATGTTCTGACCCAGCATCATCCTCTAGCTAGGAAGCCATTCTTCACCTCAAGCAAAGCTTAGATCACCCAAAACTATGAATGTACACCAGAAAACCAACAACACTTCTCTATAAGATACAAAATTCCAGCCCCCGGATCTCTGTGATGAGGGATCCATATATGGATGATTACAGAGAGGTGAGTCATCTTCTGGGATCTTGATTAGTGTCCTCTCTCTGATAGTTCCTGCTTCCACTTGGAGAATGATGATCTCTTACTCATCCCTGGTTGAAAATAGAGAGGCAAGTGTCAGAGGGGAAGCTTTTGGAAGATTCCATGATCTTCCACCTCGCATTTTTTCCCTGCCATTTGTCCATTCCTAATCATCGCACCCTACAGAGGAGCCATTCAGCATGCATCACACCTTGTACACTGGGAAGGTGATACGCATCACACCCTCTACACTGGGTTTTCATTATGGTCCAGTTTTGACCATTTATGAGCAGTTTTTAGTGGAGAACTTTTGGGAGATGATGTAATTAGCTGACCTTGTTCCTTTAGGCAGTGAAGCAAAACTTTTAGGGACTCAGAGGCCCTCAGTTTATGGACATTTATGATTGGGGTTGAAGTGTCCAAAAATGTCTATAACACCTGGTGACCAAAATTTACTTGAAGACTCACTGAAATGACAAAATTTGACCTTGACACCCTAAGAACACTTTGTAAGAGCATATTTGATCACTGGTGGAAGGTTTCAAATACTGACACTAACATTGGCTCTAGTGGGGATGGTAGCTCCTTGGAGGTGCCAAGAACTGTAGATCTTTGGGAAAGCAGACCAGTGCCTTATCCATAGGGCATGGAGTCAAAAACTCAATCTGACATGCATGACTGAAAACTGTCGATTTTATGACACAAATTGACTTAAAACTGACTCAATACTAAAACACAACTGACAAACTGGACAATATGCTCAAAATGGAGCTTATTCAAATAAAACCTACTCTAACTATTCCATTTGTCACCTAATCAAGTGAAATGAAACAACCAATTCAACCTTTTATCGCCCCAAGAAACTCTCCTAGGTTGTATCTCAGAGATGCTCGGGAACATTACAAACTCAACATGATGTTGGAAATGGATGAATGGAAGGAATGATGCTTGTTCAAGCCAGATAACCACTCCTACTATGCTTAACTCTAGACATGTGTGAACACCCCTAGACTACAAGGATTTAGACCACCAATTACTCACAGTTTGAGGATTTGGTGAATATGGAGAATACTGACCACACCAGCAGATGCATAAGACCATGTGATGGCCAGCTACAACCAGTAAAGAGGTCTGCAAATCTGTTTCCTGATGCACATACATGATGATAGCTCTTTGTCACTAAGTAAACAAAAACCTGAATAACACATTCACTGATACATATAAGGCTTTAACACAGAGGTAGGATGACAGCTCCTCTAATGTCAAATATCAAGAGTTCATAAAAATGTATAACAGGCATAGCCTAGAATAGAGTAGAAGTAAAAAGTGAGCAATTAACAGCAAAAGAAGCTTGTATTAGCTGAAAATGAAGACGAGACGCTGCAAGTATCAAAGCAATTACAGTCTCCAGAAGTTGAACCTTACATTAAAACCACAACCATCAACCTTGATTACATCTGTTTTTTGGGCATATATAGAGTTTGATTACAAAGATGTTCTGCTGTTCTATGCATGGAGGGGTCATAATTGACCACCAATTGCTTTAACTATCTGATGGAGTTTCTGGTGCAATCTGCCTGCTTCAAGGAATGAATTTGATCTTCTTGGATGTTCTTTTATCCTTCTCGAGAAGGTGGAGTGTCACATGGAAGAAATTCCATAACTGATAAATACATTTAACTGCTCGAGGCTTGTCCTTTCTTTCTCGGCCATACTATCCCTTGAATGCAGTGGTTGAGGATCTACTACAAATAGTACGGGGAACTGGTTATGCTCATCCTTTGGGTGCACAGAGCAGTTAAGGATCATGGACTTCATGGCGGGTGGATGAACTGAATAGAAGAACGACACTAGCCATTGGATCAAATGACTGGACGACAGAGATTTCTCTAAGGGAGGAATCAGGAGGACACAGAGGCAAAGTGATCGTGAGCCATTGGATCTCGCAGGTGGATGGTAGAGATTGGTTCGCAGAGGATATCGGGAGATATGAGGGTGGGTGATCACAGGCCGTTGTATTTGGGGTGGGCAGATCCAACGGTTATCGAGTGGAAAAGATGCATGGAGAGTTAACGCGCAAGGAGAATGGGCTTAAGTGGTAAGCAGAATTGATCGCACCACTTTTGGAGGGTGAGCAATAATCGTACAAGGGCGAGCGATCACAATCATTGGGTGATGCGTGGCGGATGTAACGGGACAAAAACTGCTTTGATCATGAATTAACTTGTGGCTATGTTTCGGTAGCGGGGGAAGCAGATGACGTCTGATTATCTCAGAGATGATCAGACGGTGGAAGATTAGTGCACATGTTTTTTGTCGGATGTGGCCGGGGACCATTAGATCAAGGTGCGGCAATCAACGGCTAAGATTGCTATGGAGGGTCATATGGGCACAGGTTCATGGGTTAAGCACCCGGAGCTTAAGCTTGGAAAAGACCGTTTTTTGCAGGGTGCAGAGGAAGAACAGAGGAAATAGAGCTGAAGGAGGATAAGTGGGATAGGGGAAGAAAGGGGATAACGACCAACGTAGAATCCTTCTGAGTGCAACCAAGCAGACCAAGCCTGTCTCTGACCTTAGAAAATCTTCGTTGCATAGTAGAGCTAACACTGGCTCTTTCTAGGGATGGGATCCTCCTTGTGAGGTCTCAAGAACCTGCAGATCAATGCCTTTCCAATGAAACCAAATTAGAAAAATTTCCTAGTGTTCCATTGGGCATGGAGTCTACTTTAAGCTTACACTAAAACAACATATTTACAATTTCAAGGCCAAAGACCTTAAACAACATAAATTTTTAGGAAACACCCATTCACTGGGCCATCAAAAACTACTTCTCCTCCCATACTTTGCAGTAGGAAGGTATTGTTCCCTTGAATCTGATAAATGATAAAAGGCCCTATCCAGAAAGCATCAAACTTCCCATGGTTGCCTTTCTTCTCTTTCAGTGCATCCCAGTTCAGAACCAAATCTCCAACCTGAAAATTCTCTATTTTTGTCCTTCTGTCAAAAGCATCCTTGATCTTCTTCTAATGTGCTGCATACTTTTCAACCAGCTGTTCTTTGATTTGGTGTACCTCTACTAAATCCGTGATCCTTTCTGCCATATTTTCTTCCTCATTATGCTCTTCATGTAGGAACTTTGCCACAGGGAGGGTAAGTTGAATTGGAAATACTATCTCTGTGCCATATACCAACTTGAATGGAGAATTCCTTGTGGATTTCTTAATGGTCACTCTGTCGGCCCACAGTGCATATTTGAGCTTAGAATCCCAATTCTTTTTGTTGTCCTCCAACATATTTTTGATTATCCTTATAAGACTCTTGTTGGAAGATTCTGCTAGACCATTGCCTTGAGGGTAACATGAGGTGGAATGAACTAGTTTAATTCCCATTGAATTGCACATGTCCACCAATTGTTTTGCTCTAAAGGATACTACATTATCTTTGATTAATCTATGTGGACAACCAAATTTGGTGAAGATATTCTCTGTCAAAAAATTCATGACCACATTATGATCAGCCTTTCTGGTAGGGATCGCTTCAATCCACTTAGTAAAATAGTCAGAGGCTACTAGGATCCATCTGTGTTGGCCACTGGAATGTGTATTGATTTCTCTAATGAAATCCAAGCCTGATTATTGGAAAGGGCCACTTGCATGAATTGGTTTTAAGGGCAGGGACTTCAATTGTTGTTTCCCTTCAAATATTTGGCACCTGTCATAAGATTTAACAAATGAAAATACATAAGAAAATAAGGAGGGCCAATAATATCCAGCTCTAAGGATTTTATGGGCTGTAATTTTCCAATAATGGTGTCCTCCACACATGCTGGAATGAAACTGTTGCATAGCCTCCATTGATTGTTCTTTGTCTAGACACCTCAAAAGAATCCCAGAGGGGTCCCTCCAATAGAGCAGATTTTCGTGGATGCAGTATTTTGCTGCTCTCAGTTTGATAGTTCTAGCTTGTCTTGGACTAAAATCTGGAGGAACTTCTAGCTTCAGCAAGAATTGAGCTATGGCAAAGTACCAATCACAAGAAGCTAGATTTTTGACCAATGTCTGATTCTTTTCGGGTTCAGTGGTGGCTTCCCCTTCTATTTGAACATTTTCTGTATCTGTGCTTATGAGATTTATGTCCAATGTTTTGCAATTTTCTTCAGCTAATAGTCTGGCAAGGCCTGACCTCTGACAAGTTTGGTGGGCTTCAATTCTATATTAAACTCAATTAGTTTTTCAAGCCATTTAGCCTTTCTTCCATCAACATCAGGCTGTGTTAAGACATCTTTTATTGAAGCAGACGACATATATGTAATTATTTTATAATGCAGAATGTAAATTCTAAAAGCTTTCAAAGACTTGATAAGAGCATGTGCCTGTTTTTCAATGATATCATACCTCAGCTTAGCATCCCTTAATGTTTTGCTGAAAAATGCCACAGGATGCTCTGAGCCTTCTTCATCTGCTTGTAATAAAACTACTGCAAGGGTGTCTTCAGTGGCAAATGAAAATATATGGAACTCCTTGCTGTAATCTGGATTGATTAAAGTGGGAGCTTCCATAATGGCTTTATTAATGGACTCAAAGGATCTTCTTGCTACTTCAGTCCATTTAATCTCTGACCCCTTTTTCAACATGGAGGTAATATGCTTTACCAGTTCTGCAAAATTTTGGATAAACCTCCTCAAAAAGTTTATTCTACCCAGAAAGGACTGGATATCCTTCTTTGATCTCGGGACAGACAAAGTCTGTATTGCTCTTACTCTTTCTGGGTCAATTTTGACACCTGCAGCAGAAACAATATGTCCTAACAACTTGCCTTCTTCTAAAGCAAACTGTGACTTTTTAGGATTGACTGAAATCCCAAACCTTCTACACTTATGGAATACTTTCTTCAAATGCTGCAAGTGGTCTTGATGACTGCTGGAGTATACTGTTATATCATCAAGGTAGATAAGGACAAACTTATCCTTCTCTCCCACAAATGCTATATCCTTAGCTCTCTGAAAGGTGGCTCCAACATTCACCAACCCAAAAGGCATCTTGGAATACATAAAAGTGCCCCAAGGAGTGGTGAATGTAGTCTTCTCTTGGTCATATGGATTTACAACAACCTGATTATACCCTGAAAATCTATCTAGGAAAGACATCACTTTAGCTCTTGAGACATTTTGCAGCAAATGCTCCATTTTGGGTAGAGGATAATTGTCTTTCTTAGAGCATTTATTTAAGTTTTTGAAATCAACACAGAGCCTGATTTCTTCGCTTTTCTTCCTCACCACTACTAGGTTGGCTACCCACTTTGAATATCTGAGGGGAACTATGATTTTGGCAGCTAGTAGTTTCTTGATTTCTTTTTCAATTAGAGGAAGGAGAAAGGGGTTTATAGGTCTCAACTTTTACTTGAAAGGGATGGTGTCTTTCTCTAGAGGAATTTTATGCTGGATGATCTTCTTGTCATATGTTTTCAGGTCACTATATTCCCAGGCAAAGACATCAAAAAATTGCTTCATTAAATTGCAGTATTCAGCACATTGATCAACAAACAGATGAGTGGACAGATTTATGTATCTTGGCTGACCTAGACTTCCAATATTATGCTTACAGACTGCAGATTTGTCTTCTTTTTGAGCAGCCTTGTAAGGCACATCATTCTAGTTAAACAACTTTTCTAAAGGAACCAGACCCTTAGGTATATGATTGTTGGGTAGTTGGACAATACTATCTTTACCAATTTTATTTCTAAACTGGGATTGGGGATTTTCTTCTAAAGCTTCATTTTCTTGGTCAATTTGCATTTTAGAAAATTCATCAATGACTTGCAGAAACCTATTCACTTCATCATCATCTTCAAAATCTTTCCAATGCTGGAAATTATCAGGCAAGGATGGTCTATATTTCATTTGGACTTCAGAAACCAGTTTGGGAGGCAAGGGAGGGATGAACATGCTAGCAGACATAGCAAGGGAATCAACAAGCTGATTTTTGACTCTAGGGATATATGAGATGTGGAAATTATGAAAAAATTCTTTGAGTCTCCATACCTCATCTCAGTATGCTTTCAGCCTTGGGTGCTTTGCTTGAAATGTTTTGTTTACTTGCTGAATGATCAGATCAGCATCTCCAAACACCTTTATGTTCTTAATTCCTCAGTCTTTAGCTGCGTTTAGGCCCAATATTAGAGCCTCATACATTGCTATATTGTTTGTGACTTGGAAAGCTAGCTTAAAATATAGATGTGTGCTTTCTTGTTTTGGAGATATCAGCACCACCCCTGCTCCCGCAATCTCCCTGGAACATGCTCCATCAAAGAACATCTCCCAAACCTGACTTCCTTGCTCTTCCTTGGCTTGAACTATTTGTTTCTTGAGCTGTATTGAGGCCTTATGGGATTCTTCAATTTGGAGGATACACGCTCCAAATTTAGTGTCCACAGCATAAATGGGATCATTGGACGGGTTCTTCTCATCACTGATGATGTATGCCAGCTATGCTTATCTGTAAAATCTCTTGGTTTCTCCTCCTAAGACTGGGACAGTGGCATAAGATAGATCATTCTGTAATGTCCCACCTAGTCTCTTAATCCATCCTCTAGACAGCAGCATGCCAAACTTAGGAGGGACATCTGCTACCACAATGTCCATCACCATGCTCTTCATGGGCAGCGGAGTTAGGGTAATAGCTAGGTCTTTGATTAATCCTAAGCATTTCACCTTTCTTAAATCAAAGGAGAATAGATCATGGTATGGTCTTGTGATATCAAGGCCTAACTCTTCCACGACAACTTTTGGCATCAGATTGTGGCTAGCCCTTATGTCTAGCAGGAAATTGTGGAGAATTTTGTCATGAATGGTCAAGGAGACATAAAAAGATGGAGAATTATCATCAACAGGCTCAGTCATTGGGGTAAGCACAACTGCAGGTCTATCATCTTGCAAATTGACAGAGTCAGTGGATGTTTGTGTGGCTTTCAGTTCAAGAGCTTCAAGAATAGGCTTTCTAAACACTTCACTCTTTACAAGTTCTAACAGAGGTACATATATTTTCAACTTCTGGACTTCTGATTCAAAGCTGAAAGGGGAATGGGACTTGTCAAGACCTCTTACCTCTTGAGCTGGTGCTTTAAGGATGACTGGATCAGTTGCTAGTTTCTTTTGTTTGGTATTCTATTGCTCTGTGGGGACAATAGCTTTTTGGGTAGGATTCTCCTTGGCATTGTTTGCATGTGACCTCAGATTGTATCTTTGCTGCTCACCAGTCTGTAGAACAGCCTCTTTGTCCCACTCTTGACTGGTTTGGTTTTGCAGCAGTGCTTCTTCGTATGCAGCCAATGTCAAAAAGGTAGCACTGCCTTTATCTTCCATGCAATGGATTTCATCCTCTTATTCAAATTGTTCCTCCTCCATGACTACATTTTGAAAAGGAGATTTAACTTTATGTTCTTCTTTTGGTTCTTTACCCCTCTGGATGATTTGCAACTGTTCATTTTCTCTTCTGATTGATTTTGAGTTTCTTGGAGAAAATGTGTTCTGCTGCCTTGTCTTTCATGAGTTCTTCTCAAACTTCAACTTAGATATCTCAGCAGCCAATGACTCTATCATTTTGGCCATTTTGTCTAATTTAGGCTTTGTTGGAAATAATTCTGAGAGGGGGGGTGAATCAATATTATCAAATCAATTATTTTTCATTTTACATTCAGATCATATACACTACTTCAGTTAGATAAAACCATGTATATATGTTGTTATCACTCAGGTTGTTCCCCAAAACTTGTGAGAAAAGGGAATCGGCTGAGGTAACCACTAACCAATCTTTTAGATGCAACTTATAGCCAAACTGCATTCAGATAGGGCTCTCTCTTTATAATTTAACTTTGTTATTTGAAGTATTTTATGCTAGCTATGATGTACAGGGTTTTGTTTTAAGTTTGTTTGGATGGTGATTTTAAACAGAACTGGGATGCAAATCTGAAACAGTTTGTTCCATTGGGCATATGGAGTCTATGAAGATGGACTGCTGAGTGTGTTTCTCTGATAAAGGGCAATACTACAGAGCAAGATAATCAGTTTTGGAACAATATTGAAATCTGGAAATGGATGGAATGTAAGCCAGTGGGTGAAGGGCAATCAAGAATCGTTCATCATGATGGCAAAGGGAAAGTGCATGAATATTTTCAAGGAGTAGTAAAGAATTCCTTGGCAATTTTCAAAGTGAAAGAATTAGTGGAAACAGAATCATCTAAGAATTTCTGTTTATCCTAATTCTGAAGAAAACATAAATAACAGCAGGAATTGAACACAGAGTGTATTTAAACAAGTTATGGGCTATTCTTTTTCCCTGTTGTTAGGATTATGAAACATATATGAAATTTGCAAACATAGAAAACACAAAACACAGTTTAGAATAACTTATTGATCCATAGAAAGACATAGGAATTCTGTAGCAAAGTCCAAAACATCAAATCCACATTCAGACGGTCCAACATCAGTGCACTTCAAAAACCTTAGTATTAAAAATATTAGAGTTACAGCGTGGTCCAAAGAGGAAAATCACCAACCCCGAGTACATTCCTTGGGGAGGTATTTATACAAAAAGAGAGTTACAAAATATCTTGTGGATAAGATATGAAGCAATAACTTCCTTCACCTACTCTGACAAGGGAATAAATGCAGACATAAATGTAGGAGTAATTGTGGCTGTGCTGGCTGCTTTATCTGATAAGATATTTTTGACTTTTCAATTCAGGAAGTCAGCTGGTAGATGTGTCTTCACTTTGCATTCCTGCGTTGTTGTCCTGATCCTTTTACCTCCTCTTGATTTGGCTTTAACACGTCCTATTCCTCGCTTGACCTCCTTCCTCTATATCTGCCACATGTCTTGTTTCTTGACCAAGTGTAGATAGATAGAAAGATCCAAATTACCTAGGTAAAATTTCTAGCATACTCTGCCACCACTGTTCTGTAGGCAACTGATGTCTTTGTATTTTTACAAGTGTTTCATCAGCCTCAGTATATCTGTAAAAGTTAGGCTTGACTTCAAAAAGATGGTTTATTTCATGTTCAATATAAAAAAAAAATTCCAATTTGTCATATAAACTCTGTCCGGAGGGAGGTCCTGTGTCTTCTAAAGTGCTTGATGATGCAGTGATTTGATTTGTAACATAAGTGTTTACCCTGTGAGCATATTGTTGATGTGATAACAGTCTTTGATTTATGGTTAGTAAACTGGGTAGACCCTTCTGCTGCAAGACTGTGAATTTCTCTGTGAAGGCATTAATCTCCATCTGCATTTCTTGGCACTTCCTTTCCAAAGTCTATACAAAATTTCTCATTATTAGAACCTTTTTCACTGTCAAAATGGTGCCTGTCCTGTCCGTGATCTCCAAAGCTGCTAGCTATTCTTTAGTATGGGTATTCAAAAAATGGATCAATCTATTGGCCTGCTCATGCATATTTCCCAATGATGCCCTGGTCCTTTGAATTTCCACTTGGACCCTTTCCGTCAATTCTATTTGTTCATGGATTGTTTGAATTGATTGCCATTGGTCAGTAATAGACTGGCTAATCTTGGTCCACAAAATCATTTTAATGTCTGCTAGAGGTTTATGCAAGGTGAGATCCTTTTCCAATTATTTCACCTTGTTCTCCAAGGCCTTCACCTCTCTGGTTTTCTCTGCCACTGTTATTTTTTACTTGTCATATCTCACCTCTAGCTTGGCTAGTCTTTCTTTTGCCTCTTTGAGCTCTGACATTTGGGCTTCTAGCTCCTTTACTGCTTTCATCATTTCTTCCATCCTTATTCTGGTCTCTGGCTTTGTTTTTGGTGTTGCTGTAGCATCTGTAGTTGCTGTACCTGTTGTTGATGTTGGCTCAGTGGGAGGGATTGCTGCTGTGACTGTGGGGGGAGCAGAGATAATTGTTGGAGCTGTTTCAGGTGGCTGGGAGGTTGACTCTGCCTGCTTGGCTTGCAATGCCTTCTCCAACTCTTGCTCTGTTTGCATTAGCCTTTGATTCATCCTCATCAACAAATCCATTACATCTTCTTCTACCTTTTCCTGTGCCAGTTCTGTTGTTTGTGGATGCATGGTGACAGACAGCTTCAATTGCTTCCTAAGGGCAACAATATCTTCCTCCTTCTTTATCAGTGCTTTGATGCCCTTGGCATCCTTGGGATCATGTCCCAGCTCAATAATTATCTCTTCTAGAGTCTTTATTCTATTGTCTTTGGCTAAAGAAGAGATATTCTCCAAATCCAATTGGGCAGATGTGTTACTTAATGATTCTTTCAATTGGTGGGCCAACATTGCTTTGTCTGCCAATGTAGCATAAACCATTTCACCCATTTGTTTGTGCAATTCTATTTGGTCCATTGGGTGTATATCTTTGGCAAGGACCTCTAAATTGGTCCTTATGTAGTCAGCTGCACACTGTGGTTGCTGAAACTTAGGCTTAAAATGAGTTAAGATCATTTTCTCCTCCTTAATGTCATAAGCTACCATTAGTCTTTGATGTTTGGAGGGTGTCATTTTGAGAAATTGATCATACAACTGAATTATCAATGACTCATTTTGGGCCTTAATCTCCATAAATGTTTGTTTGATATCAGATCGTTTCTTAGTTTGTGACCTTGAGGAGGAAACTTCCATCCCATGCTGCCTCTCCACTTCTTTCCTGTGAGGGCTAGTGGATGTCTATTGGCTGATGGCCCTCTCTCCTCTTGTGCTTTCTGTGATTTCTTCCACAATTTCCTCTTCAAGTAGAGGATCTACCCTTTGTCTTTTGGCCTCTTGATGTTCTGTTGACCTTCTTGCAGGTGTGGTCTCTTCGTAGTATCTTTTCTTACTTCTTTCCTCAGGAAGAGGAGTCTGCAATGCTATTACTTCTAGTGCTTCTGCCTGTAGTGAAGGGGCTTTCCCTTGACTATGTTCCTTTGAGGTAGTTGGCTATTCTTCCATTGTTTCTTGTTCTGTAACTAATATCTCCTTACCCTTTGTTGTCCCTGCTGTTGGTGTAGTACTTTCTTGGGCAACGTGTTGTGAAGTTGTAGTAGTTGATGAGCCTTCCCCGGTTTGCTGTGGTATTTTGAATGACACCTGTCCAAAATAATCTAAGTCAAGAGTTTTTTCTAGATTTTTCATAGTTTGTTCCATTTTCTCTTCCTCAGTGATCTCTTCAACTAGTGTGCCCTCCACCCACTCATCTTGTTGGAAAAATGTTCTATTTCAGGGATGCTGCGATGTTCATAGGGTTCTAGCCTATATTTTAGTCTTCTTGCATTGATAAAGTCATTTGGGTCATAGGGTACCCACCAAAAGATTCTCTTGAGTCTGAGTGTTTGACCCAATATTTCATCAGCATCCTTCCATCCCTCTTTCTTGTTCATGACATAAGGGCCTAACTGGTCTCTCAATTTCAATTGGGCCTTTTTCTTTGTGCTATGGAAGTGAGTCAAATCTGAATTGATGAATTCCCTAAAATATTCCAAGGCAAACAGACTCATTGGCACGTATCTTGGCAGCTTGTAGGGGCATAGCTCACAGCCATATATCCTGAGGATAGTGTGATTATGGTAAAAGTACCAGTCACCTATTTTATAGTTTTTGGAGAGCTGTAATATCTTTTTCATATCATATGTCAGTCTAGGAGGAGGAGTTCTCATCAGGAGAGAAGAGACTAGGTGTACAAACATATCAATAAACTCATAATAAGAGTAGGGAGAGCTGCAGACTTCATGAAAGATTGAGGTCCGAAAAATCACAGACCTCTTTTCCCCTTTATGGTCCAATTTTCTAATGGGGAATTGGAAAATATTTGGCTGATAATATAAAACAGATGATAGACATAGGATGAATATTTAAAGATTCCCTCCCTATCTAGATTCAACAATTGGTCATGTATCTTGTTGGCAATAAATTTGGCATAGCTGTATTTGACAGCAGGGGGCTACCCTGGGGTAAATATAGACATTAAAACCAATATAGTTTCATCAATATGTTCACTTTTCTTGAACCCTAGAACAAAAGATATCATATCAACAACTAATCTACCCACTTCATTGAAAGATGCATAGTGAAAAGGAGGTGGCTGCTTAGGCTGGCAATCTGCTCTCATAAATACTTGGGCAATTATGGTTATCTCTGAGCTGGAGATTTTGGGACCTTCATCAAGCAAGAATTTCATAGTAAGAGGAAACTGGAGCTGGGTTGGTTTGAAGTTCAGCATTTGATTTATGGAGTTAGGAGTAATATGAAAGAGGGTAGTTCCAGATGGAGTCTTAACTGCCCTTTTAGCTGGCTCATAGTTCTCACAGCAGAGGTAAATTATCTCAGGGAAAATATTGACAGAGGGGAGGTAGTATATGGGTAGATTTGATTCCCATATGCCATAAACATCATTTTCGTTTAAGTAACTGTTTCTAAGCTCACAGAATGCTTGCAGATGATTTTGGTAGCCTACTAAGTCTTGGATTAGATAGTCTTTATCAGCTAAGGGCAGATGTTCCAATTCCTTGTGGGGTACATTAAGAGGAGTGATATTCAAGGCTATTGGACCTTCCATAGCTCAATTCTTTTGATTTTTAGAATTGGAATTTTTTTTGGCTCTGTGGATTTTCTCTAGGAATTTCACCGTTGAAACTGGTTTGTTGGCTTGAATTTAGCTCCGTGGACAGAAATTAGATGGAGAGACAGAACTTGTGGGCTTCTTTGGCACAATGGGTGACAATCGTGGGCAAAAGGCAGTTTTTGAGGTTTCTTAGAGAATTTGCAAGGTCGAATGAGCTCAATTTTAGCTCAGTGTGCGGATTTATGGTGAATTTTGGCAAGACAGAGATTATGGTGGGTAACACAGTGTTTTTTCTTCAAATTCCAAGTTTTGTGGGCAATGTTATAGCAAAAACCAATGAAAAACAGGGTTCGAGATTAAATCGGTGTAAATACCTGTTTTATCGGTGGAATGGTTGATTTGCAGGCAATAAGACGAGCCGAGGGGCCGAGCTATGGAGTAAAAACTGCTGGGTGGCAGACTGTATGGTGAAAATGCTCTTTTGGACGTAAATTAGCATGCACAGGTCGCATAGATAAAACAAAGAGAAATGAGTGACGTTTTCACCTCTTTTTACCCAAATTTTGACTTTGGCGGGTTTTGGTGCGCTTTTCTCTGATGATGTAGGCGTGACACCATTTTGTCGTATAGTGGGGTACGAACGATGACATGGTAGGTTACGTGGCAGGTGACGTGTCAGGTGACATTAGTAGGGAGATAGGAAGCAACGAGGGTGACGTCATCAGATGACGTAGGCATGACATCAGTGCGGAGGTGGTGGGGTGGTAAGCGGTATTCCCCACACCGCCTTTGGAGGGAAGTGGTTTTGGAGGAGGGGGCTCCAAACACGCTGGGCGCTCGACACGCGTCCTCGGTACGACGGAAATACCGCCCATCCCCCAGATGCTATCGTTCGAAAGTTAAGGGCTTCCGATATTGCTGATAGCCATTGGATCTGTCGACAATTATCGGACGGTTGGTGGGTTATGGAGGTGGCGGCAGCTTATCTCTGGGGGACCCGCTATAATATTTCGAGTTTTGTAATGTTTTGCGGGGTGTATGGTAAACTTTGGTTAAATGGGTTTTGGGGGTTTAATATGCGGGTTTCGGCTGTTTATTTGGCCAGAGGCTAAACAAGTCCCGACAAGGCGCGTGGAGGGTTGTTATTGGCCCCGGATGGACCAATAACTCCCAACAAAATTTCAAATATAGCTATAGTTAGCTAAAGGTCAGGGTATTAGATATTTAGGGCTTTGGTGTATTTTTACGTAGTAAGGGAGGGGAAATATTCACATAGGAGCTATATAATAGTGTTAGTAGGTTAATATGACTATGTGGGATAGATATGTATGAATTAGGCTAAGTTTATAGAATAGAAACTTAGGCATGGGGGGAATGAAAGGATACCAAGTTATGAAGTTCAGGAAACTTGGCAAAATGGAAAAGAAACATTTTACACAAGAAATGTGGCTTGTTTTGCCTAGGTGAAAACACAGTTTCACTTAGTTTTTTCCATAAAATGAAGTGGACTAAGGGCAGTGAGAAGATCTCATTGTCCTTGGGGGGATGTTAATAAGTGATTTTTGGGAAAATGAGGAGGGAAATTAGTAATGCTCCATTTATTTTGTAACCACCTTTCCATAGCACCTTATGATATTTATGAGATGAAACCTGTTGCAATAAGACCAAATTCCCATAAGCCTGCTTCCACAACATCAAAACTGCCTACCCAGCCTAGTACACCTAACATTTTTTCTTCATTTTTATTGGGTGCATTTGAACTAGCAAACCTTGATTCTTCTCTTTTCTTTTGGCTGCCCTCCTATCTAAGTCTACTCTTATCTCTTCCAGGGCTCAGATTAAGCTGTTGAAACCCTTTGCTTCTCTACCTAACTACTTGTCTGTCAAGCTTGAGCTGCTTGTACAAACCTTTATTCTCTATTCTAAGACAAGTAAATTCAAACATGATATAGCCTGGATTAGACTGTCTGGCTATTCATCAACTATGGCAAGAGTCAACTACCTGTACATAGTGAAATTCTTCAAAATATGGAACCTTTGCAGCATGGAAAGGATGAACATATTTGGCACTTCTCGTTTTATCTCCCCAGTGCTTCAAAATTGCATCATCTAAAGCTTCAATGTCGACAATAGATCTAGGGGTCAATTCTATGAACCACTTTCTGGCCTCTCCATCAAGGCTCTGGACAAAAACTCTCATCCACACATCGTCTTCACTAATATCCAGGTTATCAGCATAACTATAAAAAGACTCAAGGTGCTCTTCTTCTATTACCCCCTCTATATCAGTGAACTTAGGCATATATTTTTGGTACTCTCCTGTAGGGATGGCATTCAAAGGAACAAGCAAGACCAAGGGTCCATACCTAGCAGCTATGATTCTTTCCATCTTTGTGGGTGCTTGTTGGCCTGCCATGACTGGGGTAGGTGGAAGGATACTGGTAGATTGAATAGTGGGGAACAATGCAATGGATGACAGAGACAAAGGAATGTGATGGATTTTATGGGATGATTTATTTGGACTAAGATCCAAAGGGGAACTGAAAGGTAAAGCAGCTGTATGAATCTCTGAAGGTGATTCTTCACTAGCAATACTAGGCTTTAGATTTCTAAATGGTGTATTCTCAACTATAACATTCTCTTGCAGAGATACATAAGATTTCTTAGGCTTACCTGATCCTGATGCTCCTTTCTGTGATGTTTTCTTTTGCTTAACAATCTTCTCAGGTTCAAGCACTGGGCCAGCTAGTGATTTCTGAGGATTTCTCTTGGTATGCCTCACATACTAAGCCATAACTATAATGTGGAGTTCCCACCAGGTTGGTTCTCCAGTAGAGTCACTAAATAGATGATTACAACCAGAAATGTGCCTAGACTTTATCTATCATCAAAATCTGGAACTGTGTCGTTTTCCCAGGCAAGCTGAGATTCAATCTCCTCTCCCCGGCAATGATGCCAATTAATGTTATCACCCTAAGAAACTCTCCTAGGTTATATCTCAAAGATGCTCGGGAACATTACAAACTCAACATGATGTTGGAAATGGATGAATGGAAGGAATGATGCTTGTTCAAGCCAGATAAGCACTCCTAATATGCTTAACTCTAGACATGCATGAACACCCCCAAACTACAAGGCTTTAGACCACCAATTACTCACAGTTTGAGGATTTGGTGAATATGGAGAATATTGACCACACCAGCAGATGCACAAGACCATGTGATGGCCAACTACAACCAGTAAAGAGGTCTACAAATTTGTTTCCTAATACACAGATAGGATGCTAGTTCTCTGTCACTAAGTAGACATAAACCTGAATAACACATTCACTGATACATACAAGACTTTAACACAGAGGTAGGATGATATCTCCTCTAATTCTAAATATCAAGAGTTCATAAAAATGTATAACAGGCATAGCCTAGAATAGAGTAGAAGTGAAAAGTGAGCAATTAACAACAAAAGAAGCTTGTATTAGCTGAAAATGAAGATGAGATGCTGCAAGTATCAAAGTAGTTACAGTCTCCAGAAGTTGAACCTTACATCAAAACCACAACCATCAACCCTGATTACATCTATTTTTTGGGCATATATAGAGTTTGATTACAAAGATGTTATATTGTTCTATGCGTGGAGGGGTCATAATTGACCACCAACTACTTTAACTCTCTAATAGAGTTTTTGGTGCAATCTGCCTGCTTCGGGGAACAGATTTGATCTTCTCGGATGCTCTGTTGTCCTTCTCGAGTAGGTGGAGTGTCGTATGGAAGAAATTCCATAACTGATAAATACATTTAACTACTCAAGGCTTGTCCTTTCTTTCTCAGTCATACTATCCCTTGAATGCAGTGGTTGAGGATCTGCTACAAACAATACCGGGAACTAGTTATGCTCATCCTTTGGGTGCAAAGAGTAGTTAAGGAGCATGGACTTCATGGTGGGTGGACAAATTGAATAGAAGAACGAGACTAGCCATTAGATCAAATGATCAGATGGCAGAGATTTCTCTGAGGGAGGAATCAGGAGGAAACAGAGGCAAAGTGATCGTGAGCCGTTGGATCTCACATGTGGATAACAGAGATTTGTTCTCGAAGGATATCAGGAGATATGAGGGCAGGGTGATCACAGGCTGTTGGATCTAGGGTGGGTAGATCCAATGGTTATCGGGCAGAAGAGATGCATGGGGAGTTAACGCGTAGAGAGAATGGGCTTAAGTGGTAAGCGGAATTGATCTCACTGCTTTTTGAGGGTGAGGGGTAATCATACAAGGGCAAGTGATCACAATCATTAGGTGACACATGGCGAATGCGATGGGAAAAAAACCACTTTGATCACGAATTAACATGCAGTTATGTTTCGGCAGTGGGGGAAGCGGATGACGTCTGATTATCTCATAGATGATCGAACGGTGGAAGATCAGTGCACATGATTTTTGTCGGATGTGGCCGGGGACTGTTAGATTCGGGTGCAGCAATCAATGGCTGAGATTGCGGTGGAGGGTTGTATGAATGCGGGTTCATGGGTTAAGCGCCCAGGGCTTAAGGTTGGGAAAGTCCATTTTTTGCAGGGTGTAGAGGAAGAACAGAGGAAATAGAGCTGAAGGAGGATAAGCGGGATAAGGAGAAGAAAGGGGATAGAGACTAACGTGGAGTCCTTCTGAGCGCAACCAAGCAGACCAAGCCTATCTCTGACCTTAGAAAATATTTGTTGCATAGCAAAGCTAACACAACCAAGTAAGAATTTTGGCTACTGTTTGCATTCTCCATAAGTGCTTGCTTATGAACAAGAAGAAAGAACTACTGAAAGGCAACTCCGATGAAAATTTGCAAACAGATCCGTTGAATGATATGGATTCTCTATTTGACTCCAAAAACACTACATAAGGATCTTGAAATTCATGCACACTAGGACTTAGCTCATCCAATGGATTACTTTTTTTCTCCTCGTACCATGAATGCAAACTTTTGTTTGAGCTTTGTGATGAGATTCCTGCTGAAAATGATAAAGAAACCGATTGCCAGATCAAGTTTTTATTAGTACACATTTCAAGCTCATAGGTAGCTAATGGAGAGGGACTTTGACTGCAGACATAATCCAACACATCAGCTATTGGATGGTGAAAAACTTGAAAAGACTGCTGCAACCCTTTTTTTTTTTTGTTCCAATGAGATTGCATGATTTTCTACAGGCTGCTCATTTGAAGATATACTATGCAATTTTCCCTTCAAAAAATGAAATGATTAAAAAAAAAATCTATGGAATCATCTTGCATCATTTTATTATATGGTCTAGCTTCCAAGTCTTCATTTGCAACTTGACAATCAATGGCATTCGAACGCTACAACTCTGGATATGAAAAGTCTTGAACAAGGTTTTCATTGCCCTCAAGATGGTCCAGATCAAGAATTGTCGACAGTTGATTTCTAATTGCATGAAAGTTGTCTCTGATAAACTAAAACGAAGCACAACAAAAAGGAAAAGATCCTTCACTTACTTCAAAATTTGCTTCACTTTCCTCCTCACTTCCACAGCTGATATGCAACAGTTGATCATTGTATTCGAGCTGAAAGTGAACTTCCTCCTCCCACAAACTAGCTGTTGGTTTGTCTACAAGACTAGATTTTGTTTGGAGAACATAATCATCATCATACTGATCAAATTGACGCAAATCATCAGTAAAAAATACATCATGAAGCATGCAAGTCATATCAACAGATTTCTCTTCTCCAAGATTATCTATAAAACAATCATTATCATATCTATGACAACTGGGATAAGAAAGGAAATGTTTTGGATCAGCCACTTGTTGTTCTTCAATCAACGAGCCATGGTCTTAAATATCATAATCATTCCTTGTGGTGATCTGTTGCATCATCTCTTCCACAGCACTTACGAAAATGTCGAGCTTTACCTCTAAAGAAGTGAATTCCTCTAGATCTATGCTCTTCATCTCTTCTTCCTTCAACTTTTCCCTTCTGATCAGAAAATTAGCCTCTACATCTACTGCACTATTCTACATCTCTTCAACTATTGAAAGGTTTCTTTCTCTCAGCTGAAACTCCATTTCCAGATCAAAGGCTTCCAGGTAGTGCAAGAGAGCGGATCCAAGAGGAGGTCTTATATTAACTGGCATCAAAAAGTAGACTTGATTAAATCTGGAAGAAAATTGTTGTACTGTCTCCCCTCGTAGTCTTTTCAACTAGTTATACTCTTCTATAATAAAGAAATGGTTCTGTATGACCACCCACCTATCGAGGAAAACTTTGACGAACTGTTGGAAATCTGAGATGCTCGCATCAGGCAGGGTTTTGAACCAACTCTTGACTTTGCCTTGCAAAGAAAGAGAAAAAGGCCTAATACTAACATCTTCTTCATCAACTTCAAAAAGGTAAAGAAAAGACTCAAAATTCAATGCTTGTCTCTCAGCAGTCATGTCATTATAGTCACCATCAAATCTTGGTAGATATAGGTCATGATTTTTAGGGAAAGCATGGGATATAGGAGGTAAAATCAGAGGCTTGTATCGATCTGGAATTTTACAAGGTATAGGAGTATGTACAGAAGGTTTAGAATTAGTCTTGGTCTCTTGAGGCTCATCAGTTTGAAGACAGTCATCACAAGCTTCAGAAAAAGGGTCTTGATCAAGCTCAAAGACATGCAAATCTTTAGTATTCACAATCTTCAAAGAGAAGGAATCAAATGTAGGCCAAGGATCTTTTTCTCAAATATAGTATACTTCGTAAAGCCTTCTTGACATTCTTGGGAAAAGAGAAAAAATAATTTATAACAAAGAACATAATGTCTTGAATGAAATTCCAACTTGAATACCTGATCTTTCCATATTGTCCTTTCATGTTTCTGCTAGTCAGGTTCATCCTTTAGTGGAGTCCTTGGATCTGATCTTAAAACTGATTTGGAATCGCCAGGTGAATGATTTCAGCCTTTCCGGTGTCTGATCATTTTCCACCATCAACAATCAGATCTTAACTTGATTACATTTTGCTGAGGAACACAAAACTATGTTCCCCAGTATGGTCACCACTATGTTATGGCCTAAATCTACCTTAGGTTGAGAAAGCCAGGTCTAGGGTAACATCAAACCATGCTTAACCTGGTAGCTAGCCCTACCAGGTCAGGAGAGGGCTCTCTCCTTGTCAATCTCAACGAAAATATGGCAAGTAATGCTTGAGTTGACTAATAGGAATACTAATTTTAGGCTAGGTATATGTTCAGAGGAATTTCATTGATTTTAATGGTTGCTTGTTGGATCAGATGAGGAAGGCAGTTTTATCAATAATATAATATGTATATATAATTTTTTGGTGAATCTCTCACCAAGCATGGCGAATATTTTACTCAATTATAAAATTTTGTAAGATCTTGGCGAGTCTTTCAGTAAATAATAAAACTTTGTAAAGTATTAGTGAATCTTAGCGTTGTGAACTCTTAGAGAATTTTTTGAAAAAGTATAAAACCATATATGACAAGAACCACATGGTGGCAATATCACTGTTTTTTTTTCACATTTCCATGACATGGAACTTGTTTATAAAATTATAAAAAAGCCAACCAAGTCCCTTATAATATGCAGGTAACCTTATAACAGAGTCTTATACCTCTACTATGCTTGTCTTCATTCAAGTGTCATAGCTGCTATACTTAACATTGTGAATCACAACTCTCTCAGAACTCAACTCTATAGTGTAATTAAAACCTTTGGAAATTGAATCTGACAACTCTATAAAAAGGATTATGAAATAGAAGCTTTTGTGAATGAGCCCACTAACTATCACTGCTAAACAATCAATCTAGACTATGAAGTCTTCCATCTTGATCACAATCATGCTCACGATCAAGGGAGTACGACCACTTGGCCTGACATAATGGCCATCATAGCTTCCAATAATCAACAACCACCTTGCAAGGACATCCTAGCTCATGTCTCATGAATTTTATTCATCAATCTTAACTGATATAAATCTTATAAAGATAATATTAGAATCCTCTCCAGATTGACTATTAATACAAGGGTAAAGGAAATTTTCTAGCTCAAGGCACTAGCCAATACCAAATTTGGTATTTGTGACCCCTTTTTGGGGATGCACCTACCCTGCCCCGATGGGTTTCTGCCTTGTAACATAGTTCAAGGATCACAAGACTTTCCAATCTTCCTACTCCATTAGACACACTTTATTAGCTATACATAGTGAATGGAAAAGAAGCATTATAGAACACATATTTTCACAGAAGGAAGAAAAATCTTAGCCAGTTCAATATCAAAATCTTAACCACTAATTAATAAAGAATAACAAGTAGTGTAATAAATTGTTCCAAGTTATTTATTTACAAGTTGTAAAGAATGTAGTGGAATGGAAAATATTACTTAGGCAACCCTTCAATATTTTCTATTAATATGTCTGTGCATGTACATGTGAAATTAAGAGCATTGTTGAATACAAGGTTTTCCTTTTCTCTTGCCTCCATTTTGACAAATCAGTGTGAAATCAGTGTCACTTTGAATCTCCTTTCTTGTGTGGATGTTTTTACAAATCAATGTGAAATCAAAGTCACTTTGAATTTCCTTTCAAGCGAGGGATCACATCCACAGTTTATTAGTAAAAGATAATCTACCATATATTATGTTCAAGAAACTGACTGCAATCTACAGTGGAAACGAGACCTCAATTCTTATTCTGAATTTGAATATCTCAGGACAACATAAGAGATAAAAATGCATATGGCCTTAGTAGCTAGAAAACAATCACTCCATCATTACATGACCACCTAGATTTTGGCACTTAATCTAAATAATGACACTAGTTGTAGTGCTTATTTGCATTAACACCATGGAAAAGCAACAACAATGTTTCAAAGCACACTTACTAGAAAAGTTGTAACGTTTTGAGAATATTTAATGATAAAATATGAACCTCGTAGCTATGGTGGGAAAACTAGGGAACCCGAATCTTGGAAGATATCTCATACCAAATCTGAGAAAAAAATAAAAAAGGGGAAAAATCAAAACATATAAATCAAGCAATGAATTGTTTACAAATCAAATACAATTCCTTTAACTAACAGTTAAATTGTGGTGATATATTTAAATATTGAGTAAGAGGGGAGCTTCAACCATGGAATATTACCTTTGTCATTATTGTCATCCCTTAGTGACTGAGATTAAAAATCAATACTTATGGAAAGATTGTAAGAAATTCTGTAAAATAGTAAAGCATAACCTCTATTTTCAAGCAACAAAATCAAGACATTGTTACATAAAGAGCCATAATTGTTACATAATCAATGAATCAAGTCCTTGTATGGCATAGGCTTGTTTCACAACCTCTATTTTCTCAATAATAAAATCAAGACATTGTATGTGGTTATTGCCAAAAGGAAACTGTGTTCTAATTTGGAAGAGGATCTTATCAAAAGACATGGATTTATTCAAAGCTACAAAGCCTAATGGGTTACTAAAAAATAAGTTGGAACATGGGATCATGATATTGAAATTGCAAAAATATGCTTTCCTTCTAGAAATATTACAATTATACAATGTTTTTTGAAAGAACTAGAATTTGAAATTGGGCCTTTCTATCAAGACAAATTTTCATTAACAGAATGTACTTTCCTACCTGAAACATTGTAGATATCCAAGAAAAACTTGAAAAGCATAAGAGAACTTAGCATAATGCACTTTCTTTCCTTCCTTAAAATTCTTAAATAGTTGAGGTTCCCCAAGTCATCAGGTAACTTTCGAAGGAAATGACAGTTAGCAATAGTCCAATTCACAACTGAAGATGTGTCACAAATACGAGGGGGCATCTCCTCCAAATCACAAAAGTGCTCTAGGTTAAAATATAGCATTATTGAAAGCTTAATGCTCGATTGGGTGTTATTGAACCCAAAATTTTTTCCAATCTTCACTAAAATCTTAAAGATAGCTTCTCTAAGTTCTACATGACTTTACTATGCTCTTGAAGTGGGGGCACATGCAGCCTCTCCAAGTGAATAGTCTGAAACTAAGTGAAGATAAGGCCAATAGATCATTCAACGTGGATTTCTTTAACCCATAATTGAATACTATGTCTCTCTTGAACCCATAATTGAATACTGTTAGAACTTTCAAATTTTTCATGGAACTCAAAAATGTTGGAAGAAAGTATTTGCTTCCAGAAAAGAGTAAAACTAAAGCCTCTACTTGAGGACAATTGATGTCACACCACTAATACTTCTCCATGGAATGTGTATAGGTAAACCAAAAATGTAGAATTCCATTAGAATATTGTGTTTATTGAATACACAATGAAATCATTGCATTTCTTTAAAATATCTTTTGAAATCAAAATTACCGAAATTACATATCGATAACTTAGTCGATGTAGGATAAAATTCACCCGTGTCATTCACAAAAAGCATGAAAAAAAAACTAATATTATATAAAAAGCCAAGAAAAATTCAAATTGATCACTTCTAGGGACCTCGTAACCACCCTGCCAATACACAAGTATGTTCTTGTTTGCAGTTAGAAAAATTACCCAAATTACTATCTGTTTACTCCAGCCTATGTTGGAAAGTTATAGAAGGATGACTAGTGCAATCAATCCGTTCCTTTTAATCCATTCCTTTTAGCCCTGAATTTGTTTCAGTATAAAACAGAAGTATACAAATATACTTGTCTAATGTCTATGCTTTAACCATTCACCTTAAGATTTTTTTACAATATAATTTCCTAAGTCTATTTAGTATCTTCATTATCATAAAAACCAACCTATATCCATCTTAACTCCACATCTAACACTGTTAGGGGGATGAAATCTATTTATCCCTCTGAGCACTTGGTAGACCCAGAATTAAGATGGATCTAAGATATAATTTTCCCTTTAAATAGTCTATGCTTACATGAATACCATGGGTCAATACCATGGGTTATGATAAACCTGGAGCTTAAAAATTACTATTAGTAATTTTAAAAAT
>APFE030564221.1:0-43995 GCA_000404065.3 Pinus taeda | reverse complement strand
TCATGTCTCATGAATTTTATTCATCAATCTTAACTGATATAAATCTTATAAAGATAATATTAGAATCCTCTCCAGATTGACTATTAATACAAGGGTAAAGGAAATTTTCTAGCTCAAGGCACTAGCCAATACCAAATTTGGTATTTGTGACCCCTTTTTGGGGATGCACCTACCCTGCCCCGATGGGTTTCTGCCTTGTAACATAGTTCAAGGATCACAAGACTTTCCAATCTTCCTACTCCATTAGACACACTTTATTAGCTATACATAGTGAATGGAAAAGAAGCATTATAGAACACATATTTTCACAGAAGGAAGAAAAATCTTAGCCAGTTCAATATCAAAATCTTAACCACTAATTAATAAAGAATAACAAGTAGTGTAATAAATTGTTCCAAGTTATTTATTTACAAGTTGTAAAGAATGTAGTGGAATGGAAAATATTACTTAGGCAACCCTTCAATATTTTCTATTAATATGTCTGTGCATGTACATGTGAAATTAAGAGCATTGTTGAATACAAGGTTTTCCTTTTCTCTTGCCTCCATTTTGACAAATCAGTGTGAAATCAGTGTCACTTTGAATCTCCTTTCTTGTGTGGATGTTTTTACAAATCAATGTGAAATCAAAGTCACTTTGAATTTCCTTTCAAGCGAGGGATCACATCCACAGTTTATTAGTAAAAGATAATCTACCATATATTATGTTCAAGAAACTGACTGCAATCTACAGTGGAAACGAGACCTCAATTCTTATTCTGAATTTGAATATCTCAGGACAACATAAGAGATAAAAATGCATATGGCCTTAGTAGCTAGAAAACAATCACTCCATCATTACATGACCACCTAGATTTTGGCACTTAATCTAAATAATGACACTAGTTGTAGTGCTTATTTGCATTAACACCATGGAAAAGCAACAACAATGTTTCAAAGCACACTTACTAGAAAAGTTGTAACGTTTTGAGAATATTTAATGATAAAATATGAACCTCGTAGCTATGGTGGGAAAACTAGGGAACCCGAATCTTGGAAGATATCTCATACCAAATCTGAGAAAAAAATAAAAAAGGGGAAAAATCAAAACATATAAATCAAGCAATGAATTGTTTACAAATCAAATACAATTCCTTTAACTAACAGTTAAATTGTGGTGATATATTTAAATATTGAGTAAGAGGGGAGCTTCAACCATGGAATATTACCTTTGTCATTATTGTCATCCCTTAGTGACTGAGATTAAAAATCAATACTTATGGAAAGATTGTAAGAAATTCTGTAAAATAGTAAAGCATAACCTCTATTTTCAAGCAACAAAATCAAGACATTGTTACATAAAGAGCCATAATTGTTACATAATCAATGAATCAAGTCCTTGTATGGCATAGGCTTGTTTCACAACCTCTATTTTCTCAATAATAAAATCAAGACATTGTATGTGGTTATTGCCAAAAGGAAACTGTGTTCTAATTTGGAAGAGGATCTTATCAAAAGACATGGATTTATTCAAAGCTACAAAGCCTAATGGGTTACTAAAAAATAAGTTGGAACATGGGATCATGATATTGAAATTGCAAAAATATGCTTTCCTTCTAGAAATATTACAATTATACAATGTTTTTTGAAAGAACTAGAATTTGAAATTGGGCCTTTCTATCAAGACAAATTTTCATTAACAGAATGTACTTTCCTACCTGAAACATTGTAGATATCCAAGAAAAACTTGAAAAGCATAAGAGAACTTAGCATAATGCACTTTCTTTCCTTCCTTAAAATTCTTAAATAGTTGAGGTTCCCCAAGTCATCAGGTAACTTTCGAAGGAAATGACAGTTAGCAATAGTCCAATTCACAACTGAAGATGTGTCACAAATACGAGGGGGCATCTCCTCCAAATCACAAAAGTGCTCTAGGTTAAAATATAGCATTATTGAAAGCTTAATGCTCGATTGGGTGTTATTGAACCCAAAATTTTTTCCAATCTTCACTAAAATCTTAAAGATAGCTTCTCTAAGTTCTACATGACTTTACTATGCTCTTGAAGTGGGGGCACATGCAGCCTCTCCAAGTGAATAGTCTGAAACTAAGTGAAGATAAGGCCAATAGATCATTCAACGTGGATTTCTTTAACCCATAATTGAATACTATGTCTCTCTTGAACCCATAATTGAATACTGTTAGAACTTTCAAATTTTTCATGGAACTCAAAAATGTTGGAAGAAAGTATTTGCTTCCAGAAAAGAGTAAAACTAAAGCCTCTACTTGAGGACAATTGATGTCACACCACTAATACTTCTCCATGGAATGTGTATAGGTAAACCAAAAATGTAGAATTCCATTAGAATATTGTGTTTATTGAATACACAATGAAATCATTGCATTTCTTTAAAATATCTTTTGAAATCAAAATTACCGAAATTACATATCGATAATCTAGTGGGTGTAAGATAAAATTCACCCGTGCCATTCACAGAAAGCATGAGAAAAAACCTAATACTATATATAAAACCAAGAAAAATTCAAATTCATCAATTCTAGGGACCTCGTAACCACCCTGCCAATGCACAAGTATGTTCCTGTTTGCACTTAGAAAAATTAGCCAAATTACAATTTGTTTACTCCAGCCTATGTTGGAAAGTTATAGAAGGATGACTAGTGGAATCAATCCATTCCTTTTAGCCCTGGATTTGTTTCAGTTTAAAACAGAAGTATACAAATATGCTTGTCCAATGTCTATGCTTTAACCGTTCACCTTAAGATGTTTTTACAATATAATTTACTAAGTCTATTTAATATCTTCATTATCATAAAAACCAACCTATATCCATCTTAACTCCACATCTACTACTCTTAAGGGGATGAAATCTATTTATCCCTCTGAGCACTTGGTAGACCCAGAATTAAGATGGATATAAGATGATAGAATTTCCCCTTTAAATAGTCTATGCTCACATGAATACTATGGTATAACCATGGGTCAATACAATGGGTTATCATAAACTTGGAGCTTAAAAATTACTATTAGTAATCTATATAAAATTAATAAATAATAGTTGATTTTTATTTTATTTTATTTTTAACCAAGCTAAAATGTTTAACATACATTAAATTACAACATCCATTTTTACTCTTGATCCACCAAGCCTTGAGAGCGATCAAATATTTTTTCACTCTATGCTAGTTTGCATATCACGATATTTGATACCTCTCGGGGATTAGTAGATCCAGACTAAAGATGGATCTATGTTGGTTTAATTCCCCCATTTAAATAGACTACATTCCAAGTGAATACCATGGGTCAATACCATGTTCCATTTTGGTGAATACCATGGGTCAATATCATGTGCCATTTTTATTTTTATTACTAATATTAGGGTTAATAATGTTTTTTTGCATGGTATTAATAAGAATCTAGCCCATGGTATTTGTCCCATAGTATTTTGCCCATAGGTTTCACCTAAATATAACACATTTTTTGAGTGTACGTAAATATAAGGTGACTTATGGAGTAAATATAAAAAAATGTTTTATTTGTTTACCATACCTCTCATTTATTTATATTTTCATTAATTTACCATACCTCTTTTACAAATATGGTATTTGGCCCATAGGATTCACTTAAATAAAACCTCTTTTCTGAGCCTTCATAAGCCTTCATAAATAGAACGAGGCTTATGGACTAAATATAAAAGGAGGTTTTATTTATTTACCATACGTCTAGTTTATTTACATTTTTATTTATTTACCATACCTCCACTTTACTTATATTTTTATTTGTTTACACCCTTCCATGTATATAAGGTGACTTATGGAGTAAATATAAAAAAATGTTTTAGTTATTTACCATACCTCTTTTATAACTATGGTATTTGGCCCGTAGGATTCACTTATATAAAACCTATTCTTGAAAATTAGGGCAAATGGAAGGTTGTAACTCCTAATTTCAAGGGCTAAATTTACCTTTTTTACCCTCTCCCTTAAAATAAGGTGGGCTATTTGAGGTTATTTGTAAAAATGTACTATGATACAAAATATTCGCCTGCTAAAAATTTAAAACCCCTTAATTTCGCCAAAGGGAAAACATTCACCCCTAAACTTTTCCATGTTTGTAGAGCTTTCTGTGGGGCGAGGTAGGCAAGTGTTTTAGCACTTTGAAATGAATGTGATGATGAGTCTAAAGACTGGTGAGGAGTTGGAGAGGGCATGTCATGTTCATGAGTCCTCTTCAAACAACAGAAAACATTTAGAACTAAATAAACCCCAAGGCAGAGCACTGAACATCAATGGATTCTACCCTTTAATCTTGATTCATTTAGTTATGCAGAAAAAGAGAGATGATGGAACATATACACATAAGATAAACTAAATAATAGAGGTGAAACCAATGCTAGTTCACATTACCACAAATCCCACAAAATTCTACAAAACCATGGTTCATTTCCTTGCCAAACTGCAAAAGTGATCTACAGTAGTGCTCAATGCATCCACAAGAGTCCAACATTGACAAATGAATAAGAAAGTACAAGATATAGGCATCAAACCACCTATGCTAGCCATCAGGGTTTGAATCCATGATTCAAGGAGTTGTTTCAACAAGATCTAAACTAGGAACTAAAAAATAGGCAGTGGAACAGCTTGCCTCTAAAACTATTGAAACTGATTCATTCATCCTCAAACCAACTCTAACTGATGTATCTACCTCCTCAAGTCACTTTTCATCATATTTTACATCATAGTACATCAAGTTACATCACATTACATCATTAATTGACCAAGATAGAAGAAAAAGTCAAACTGACAACAAACTATGCGAAATTTTGAACAAACAGGCAAAACTGGAAAATTTTCCTCCTATGCGCAGTGCAACTGATCCTATGCGTTGTGCTTTTTTCAGGCCAGATTTGGAAGGCTTCCCAAAGTCCCAATTAGGGGAAGAATAGCTCATTGGAAAGCCTCGTGAGTATACTTTCTGGAATGACTTGAATTTTTTCATTTCGAGTCAATTTTCCCCTCCAAAAATGAAATCTCCCAAGACTGCTTCTTGTGTAGCAAAAAAGTGGCAGAGAGGGCACTTTTCGGGTGTTTTTGGCTTTTCTGGAGGTCAAGAACTTATCAACATTTCTCATCCATTTCTGAGCATGCCTAAATTTTCATGTTGATTCCAAAAATGTAAACTTTTTTGCAAATGGAGGCCCCCATCAAAAGTGTAGTGTTGGTGGCGCTATGCACCTGCTAAAAAAACCGATTTTTGCATTAAAATTTTCAAAAAGGACAAAAAAATGCTCCAAATTCCTTGAAATTTGGCATGAGTGATCCCTGTTAGGTGCTTTGCTAGGCCAATGATGCTTCAGCCAAGATCTTGAGTTTATCATGCTCTTTCTTTGCTCCTTAAGGCGTTCCATGGAACTGTCACTAAGGGTTTCTTCCTCCATTTCATATTCACTGTCCATCTCCATTTTTTTCCCTTGGTTTTGAAAAATGTGGTTTTATATGGATGTTTTATGGATAATAGTGTGGAAATAAGGTGAATGAATGAAATAGGCAAAGTGTGTGTGAAAATGTATGCTAAACAAAGTTTAGGGATGAGTAGGGTTTTGAGGAGAGTGGGTAGAGTTTGATGATGTGAGTAGGGCTTGTAGGGTTTGGGAAATTATATGTGGAGAATGGGATTAAGGGGAAAATGTATGAGGTGAATGGGATTAAGGGGATAGGGTATACAACCACTATTGCAATGAAGAAAACTATGGTTTCACTTTGAAGAACACAAAACACCAATCTTAGTAAACAAAACCTAACACACAAGATAGGATTCATGTACTTACTTGTTTAGAGGGAGAAATTGAAGTTTTCAGGCACAATGGTGAAATCTACAACAATGTTTAGCCCAAATACCAGGTGCGTAGTGCAATTTGTATGCATAGAACCCAAACAAAACTCAGAGTAAAACTTGCACCAGGTGCGTAGCACCAATTCTATGCGTAGCACTAGCTGACAGGTGCGTAGAACTTCTTGCAGGACACTTTTGGAGGCCTTCACAGTGTCCAAATTGGGTGTGTGATAGTTCAGTGGAAAGCTTATTGAGTCTAGTTTCCATAACATCTTTAATTTTCCATTTTGGAGGTCATTTTCTCTATCAAAAGTCCACTCTCCCACGACTGGTCAAAATGTGCAAAATGAGGCTACCTAAATGCAGAGTGCTATTACAGTCAACGTTTGAAGGTCTTCCTTAACTCCAAATTGAGCTCAGGATAGCTCATTAGAAAGCTAGCTCTGTCTAGATATCATTTAACTCATCACAAAAGTCATTTCACCTAGAACGCTAGGATAAATCTTGATGTTCCCAATGCCACTCTAGAAGTGCAGAAACCCTCCTGAGGCAACATTATTTTTGGCATTTCTCTAAAACCATGACACTTGTGTAGAAGATGAAGGACATTTTTCTTCCTTGGCCTATTTTAGACAAAAACCTCTCTCACTTTTCCCAAATTCATTTTTTCTTTTTCTAAAACATCATTTGAGTAAAACCTATCCCGATGTGTGGAATAGGGGATTTGTCGAATGAAGTGAAATGAAGGGGATAAAGGGCTTCTAAATTGTTGAGGAAATTTTGGGAAGTAGGAAGGGATGTTAGGAAATAGGAGAAAGTGCAATTTCAAAGATTGAGCGAGGGGAAGGGGTCCCAAAAGGGAAAAACACAGGCTTAGCCTAGAAAATTGTCAAATTGTAGCAAAAAATTAGGGTTTGTGGAAAAATGGGGAATTTGAGGGATATCAATGATGGGAAGCATTTAATAAGGTACATTAAGGATAGAGGAAGGTGTATGAACATCAGGACACAAGTTTTGTTGATGATTTTACCATCCAAGGGAAATTACCTTCAAAACCCTAGGAGAGGGAAATGAGCCTTACCTAAGCACAAGTGAAGCATGAACAAGGTGTAAAATGACTCATTAGAACCTGAAATGATGATGATAACTCTCTGAATGATGGTACACTAAGATGAATGGTGACATGGACCGACATTTGGACAACTTTGAAAGGAGTGAAAACAAATCCTAGACCTAGTACCTAGTGACCAAATTTTACTTGAAGACTCATTGAAATGACAAAATTTGACCTTGACACCCTATGAACACTTTGTAAGAGCATATTTGATCACTAGTGGAAGGTTTCAAAGACTAACACTAACATTGGCTCCAATGGGGATGGTAGCTCCTTGGAGGTGCCAAGAACCACAGATCTTTGGGAAAGCAGACCAATGCCTTATCCATTGGGCATGGAGTCAAAAACTCAATCTGAAATGCATGACTGAAAATTGATGACTTGACGACACAAACTGACTTGAAACTGACTCAATACTAAAACACAACTGAAAAACTAGACAACATGCTCAAAATGGAGCTTATTCGAATAAAACCTACTATAACTGTTCCATTCATCACCTGATCAAGTGAAATGAAACAACCAATGCAACCAAGTAAGCATTATGGGTGTTGTTTGCATTCTCAACAAGTGCTTGCTTATGAACAACAAGAAAGAACTATTGAAAGGCAACTCCCATTAAAATTTGCAAACAGATCGGTTGAATGATATGGATTCTCTATCTGACTCCAAAAACACTGCATAAGGATCTCGAAATTCATGCACACTAGGACTTAGCTCACCCAATGGATTACTTTTCTTCTCCTCGTACCATGAATGCAAACTTTCATCTGAGCTTTGTGACAAGACTCCTGCTGAAAATGACAAAGAAACTGACTGCCATATCAAGTTTGTATCAGCACACGTTTCAAGCTCAAAGGTAGCTAATGGAGAGGCACTATGACTGCAGACATCATCCAACACATTACCTATTGGATTGTGAAAAACTTGAAAAGACTGTTGTAGCCCATTTTCTATTGGTTCCAATGAGATTGCATTATTTTATACAGGCTGCTCATTTGAAGATATACTATGCAATTTTCCCTTCAAAAACTGAAATGATTCAAAACAAAATGTTACGGAATCATCTTGCATAATTTGATCATATGGTCCAGCTTCCAAGTCTTCATTTGCAACTTGAAAATCAATGGCATTCAGAGGCTCCAACTCTGGATATGAAAAATCTTGAACAAGGTTTCCATTGCCCTCAAGATGGTCCAGATCAAGATTTGTCGATAGTTGATTTCTGATTGCATGAAAGTTGTCTCTGATAAACTGAAATGAAGAAAAAAAATGCAAAGATCCTTCACTTACTTCAAAATTTGTTTCACTTTCCTCGTCACTTCCACGGCTGATATGCAATGGTTGATCATTGTATTCGAGCTAAAAGTGAACTTCCTCCTCCCACAAACTAGCAGCTGGTTTGTCTACAAGACTAGCTTTTGTTTGGAGAACATAATCATCATCATAGTGATCAAATTGAGGCGAATCATTAGTAAAAAATACATCATGAAGCATGCATGTCATATCAATAGATCTCTCTTCTCCAAGATGATCTATAAAACAATCATTAGCATATCTATGACAACTAGGATAAGAAAGGAAATGTTTTGGATTAGCCACTTGTTCTTCTTCAATCAACGAGCCATGGTCTTGAACATCATAATCATTCCTTGTGGTGATCTTTCTCATCATCTCTTCCATTTCACTTACGAAAATTCCAAGCTTTACCTCTAAAGAAGTCAATTCCTCTAGATCTATGCTCTTCATCTATTCTTCCTTCAACTTTGCTCTTCTGATCAGCAAATTAGATTCTACATCTACTGCACTGTTCTACATCTCTTCAAGTGTTGCAAGGTTTATTTCTCTCAGCTAAAAATCCATTTCTGGATGAAAGGCTTCTGGGTAGTGCAAGAGAGCGGATCCAGGAGGAGGTCTTATATTAACCAGCATTGAAAAGTAGACTTGACTAAATCTAGCAGAAAACTGTTGTATTGTCTTTGTTGGCAGTCTTTTCTGCTGGTTATACTCTTTTATAATCAAGAAAGGGATTTGTCTGACCACCCACCTGTCGAGGAAAACTTTGATGAACTACTGGAAATCTGAGATGCTCGCATCAGGCCGGGTTTTGATCCAACTCTTGATTTTGCCTTGCAAAGAAAGAGCAAAATGCCTAATACTAACATCTTCTTCATCAACTTCAAAAAGGTAAAGAAAAAACTCAAAATTCAATACATGTCTCTCACCAATGATGTCGTTACAGTCACCATCAAATCTTGGTAGATATAGGTCATGATGTTTAGGGAAAGCATGGCATATAGGAGGTAAAATCAAATGCTTGTATCGATCTGGAATTTTACAAGCTATAGGAGTATGTACAAAATGTGTAGAATCAGTCTTGGTCTCTTGAGGCTGATCGGTTTGAAGTCGATCATCACAAGCTTCAGAAAAAGGGTCTTGATCAAGCCCAAAGGCATGCAAATCTTTAGTATTCACAATATTCAAAGTGAAGGAATCAAATGCAGGTCAAGGATCTTTTCTCAAACACAGTATACTTCGTAAAGCCTTCTTGACATTCTTGGGAAAAGAGAAGAAATAATTTATAACAAAGAACATAATGACTTGGATGAAATTCCAACTTGAATACCTGATCCTTCCATATTTTCCTTTCATGTTTCTGCTGGTCAGGTTCATCCTCTAGTGGAGTTCTTGGATTTGATCTCAAAACTGATTTGGAATCGCCAGGTGAATGATTTCATTATTTCTGATGTCTAATCGTTGTCCACCATCAACAATCAGATCTGAAATTGATTACATTTTGCTGAGGAACAAAAAACTACGTTCCCTAGTATGGTCGCCACTATGTTATGGGCTAAATCTACCTCAGGCTAAGAAAGCCAGGTCTAGGGTAACATCAAACCACGCTTAACCTGGTAGCTAGCCCTACCAGGTCGGGAGAGGGCTCTCTCCTTGTCAATCTCAAAGAAAATATGGCAATTAATGCTTGAGATGACTGATAAGAATACTAATTTTAAGCTAGGTATATGTTTAGAGGAATTTGATTGATTTTAATGGTTGGTTGCTGGATCAGATGAGGAAGGCAGTTTTGGGTTCGGGAAATCAACTTAGATTTGCAGAGGTTTCTGTGGGGCAAGGTAGGCAAGTGTTTTAGCACTTTGAAATGAATGTGATAATGATTCTAAAGACTGGTGAAGAGTTGGAGAGGGCATGTAAGGTTCATGAGTCCTCTTCAAACATCGAAAAACATTTAGAACTAAATAAACCCCAAGGCAGAGCACTAAACATCAATGGATTCCACCCTTTAATCTTGATTCATTTAGTTATGCAGAAAAAGAGAGATGATGGCACTTATACACATAAGATAAAATAAATAACAAAGGAGAAAACAATGCTAATTCACATTACCACAAGAGTCCCACAAAATGCTACAAAAACCTGGTACATTTCCTTGCCAAACTACAGAAGTGATTTACAATAGTGCTCAATGCATCCATAAGAGCCCAACCTTGACAAATGAATAAAAACGTACAAGATATAGGCATCAAACCACCTATGCTAGCCATCAAGGGTTGAATCCATGAGTCAAGGAGTTGTTTCAATAAGATCTAAACTAGGAACTAAAAAATAGGCAGTGGGACAACATGCCTCTAAAACTATGGAAATTGATGCATTCATCCTCAAACCAACTCTAACTAATGTATCTACCTGCTCAAGTCACTTTTCATCGTATTTTACATCATAGTACATCATGTTACATCATATTACATCATTAATTGATAAAGAGAGAAGAAAAATTCAAACTAACAACAAACTGGGTGAAATTTTGAACAAACAGGTAAAACTGGCGAATTTTCCCCCTTTGCGCAGTGCCACTAATCCTATGCGTAGTGCTTTTTCCAAGCCAGTTTTGGAAGGCTTCCCAAAGTCCAAATCATGTGTAGAATAGCTCATTACAAATATTCATGAGTATACTTTCTAGGACAACTTCAATTTTTTGATTTCGAGTCCATTTGCCCCTCCAAAAATTAAATCTCCCAAGACTGCTTCATGTGTGGCAAAAAAGTGGCAGAGAGGGTACTGTTTGTGTGTTTCTGGCCTTTTTGGAGGTCCAGAACTTGTCAAACTTTCTCAGCCATTTCTGAGCATGCATAAATTTTCATGTTGATTCCAAAAATGTAAAACGTTTTGCAAATGGAGTCCCCCATCAAAAGCATAGCACCAGTGGTGGTATGCACCTGCTGAAAAAACTGTTTTTGCATTAAAATTTCAAAAATGACAAAAAATGCTCCAAATTCCTTGAAATTTGGCACGAGTGATCCTTGTTAGGTTCTTTTATCATCCAATGATGCTTTAGCCAAGATCTTGAGTTTATCATTCTCTTTCTTTGCTCCTTAAGGCCTTCCATGGAACTATCACTAAGAGTTTCTTCCTCCATTTCATACTCACTATCCATCTCCATTGTTATCCCTTGGTTTTGAAAAATGTGGTTGTATATGGATGTTTTATGGATAATTTTGTGGAAATAAGGTGAAGGAATTAAATGGGTAGAGTGTGTGTGAAAATGTATGCTAAACAGAGTTTAGGGATGAGTAGGGTTTTAGGGAGAGTGGGTAGAGTTTGATGATGTGAGTAGGGCTTGTAGGGTTTGGGAAATTATATGTGGAGAATGGGATTAAGGGGAAAATGTATACGAGGAATGGGATTAAGGGGATAGGGTATACAACCACTATTGTAATGAATAAAACTAGGGTTTCACTTTGAAGAACAAAAAACACCAATCTTAGTAAACAAATCCTAACACACAAGATAAGATTCATGTACTTACTTATTTAGAGGGAGAAATTGAAGTTTTGAGGAAAAATGGTGAAATTTGCAACAATTTGTAGCCCAACTGCCAGGTGCGTAGCACACTCACCTAGATGTCCAGTGCACTTTGTATGCGTAGTACCCGAACAAAACTCAGTGTAAAACCTGCACTAGGTGCGTACAACCAATTCTATGCGTAGAGCCCGCTCACAGGTGCATAATACATTTTGCAAAACACTTTTGGAGGCCTTCCTAGTGTCCAAATTTGGCTTGTGATAGCTCGTTGGAAAGCCTATCGAGTCTACTTTCTATAACATCTCCAATTTTCTAATTTCGAGGTCCTTTTACTATGAAAAGTGCAATCTCCCAAGACTATTAAAAATGTGAAAAACGAGGTTGTCTAAATGCAGAGTGCTATTGTAGTCAATCCTTGAAGGTCTTCCTCAACTCCAAATTGAGCTCAAGATAGCTAATTGAAATGCTCTCTCTATATAGATATAATTTCACTCATAAATAAAGTCATTTGGCCAACCAAACTAGGAGCAATCGTGATTTTCCCAAGGCCACTCCAGAAGTGCAGCAACCCTCCAGAGGCAACTTTATTTTTGACATTTATCTAAAACCATGACACCTGTGTAAAATGTGAAATACATTTTTATTCCTTGGCCTATTGTGGACAAAATCCTCTATCATTGTTCCCAAATTCATGTTTTCTTGCTCATAAACATCACTTGAGTAAAACCTATCCCGATGTGTGGAACGGGGGATTTGTTGAAATGAAGTGAAATGAAGCGAAATGAAGGGGATAAAGGGCTTCTAAATTGTTGAGGAAATCTTGGGAAGTAGGGAGGGATGTTAGAAAATAGAGGAAAATGGAATTTCAAAGATTGAGTGAGAGGAAGGGTTCCCAAAAGGGAAAAACACAGGCTTAGCCTAGAAAATTATCAAATTGTAGCAAAAAACTAGGGTTTGTGGCAAAGTGGGGAATTTGAGGGATATCAGTGATGGGAAGTGTTTAATAAGGTACATTAAGGATAGGGGAAGGTGTAAGAACATCAAGACACAAGTTTTTTTGATGATTTTACCATCCAAGAGAAATTACCTTCAAAACCCTAGGAGAGGGAAATGAGCCTTACCTAAGCACAACTGCAGCACGAACAAGGTGTAAAATGACCCATTAGAACCTGAAATGGTGATGAGAACTCTCTAAATGATGGTACACTGAGATGAATGGCAACATGGACGGACATTTGGACAACTTTGAAAGGAGTGAAAACAAATCCTATACCTAATACCTAGTGACCAAATTTTACTTGAAGACTCACTGAAATGACAAAATTTGACCTTGACACCCTATGAACACTTTGTAAGAGCATATTTGATCACTGGTGGAAGGTTTCAAAGACTGACACTAACATTTACTCCAATGGGTATGGTAGCTCCTTGGAGGTGCCAAGAACCACAAATCTTTGGGAAAGAAGACCAGTGCCTTATCCATTAGGCATGGAGTCAAAAACTCAATTTGAAATGCATGACTGAAAACTGATGACTTGATGATACAAACTAACTTAAAACTGACTCAATACTAAAACACAACTGACAAATTGGACAATATGCTCAAAATGGAGCTTATTCAAATAAAACCTACTCTAACTGTTCCATTCATTACCTGATCAAGTGAAATGAAACAACCAATGCAACCAAGTAAGCATTCTGGGTGATGTTTGCATTCTCCACAAGTGCTTGCTTATGAACAGCAAGAAAGAACTACTAAAAGGCAACTCCCATTAAAATTTGCAAATAGATCTGTTGAATGATATGGATTCTCTATCTGACTCTAAAAACACTGCATACGGATCTTGAAATTCATGCACACTAGGAGTTAGCTCATCCAATGGATTACTTTTCTTCTCCTTGTACCATGAATGCAAACTTTCTTCTGAGCTTTGTGACGAGACTCCTGTTGAAAATGACAAAGAAATAGATTGCCAGATCAAGTTTTTATCAGTACACGTTTCAATCTCATGGGTAGTTAATGGAGAGGGACTTTGACCGCAAACATCATCCAACACATCGGCTATTTGATCGTGAAAAACTTGAAAAGACTGTTGTAACCCATTTTCTATTAGTTCAAATGAGATTGCATGATTTTCTACAAGCTGCTCATTTGAAGATATACTATGCAATTTTCCCTTCAAAAACTGAAATGATTCAAAACAAAATGATATGTAATCATCTTGCATCATTTGATCATATGCTCTAGCTTCCAAGTCTTCATTTGCAACTTGAGAATCAATGGCATTCGGAGGCTGCAACTTTGGATATGAAAAGTCTGGAACAAGGTTTTCATTACCCTCAAGATGGTCCAGATCAAGACTTGTCGACAGTTGATTTCTGGTTGCATGAAAGTTATCTCTGATAAATTGAAATGAAGAAAAACAAAAAGGCAAAGATCCTTCACTTACTTCAAAATTTGCTGCACTTTCCTCCTCACTTCCACGGATGATATGCAACAGTTGATCACTATATTCGAGCTGAAAGTGAACTTCCTCCTCCCACAAACTAGCTGTTGGTTTGTCTACAAGACTAGATTTTGTTTGGAGAACATAATCATCATCATACTGATCAAAATGAGGCAAATCATTAATAAAAAATACATCATGAAGCATGCATGTCATATCAACAGATCTCTCTTCTCCAAGATGATCTACAAAACAATCATTAGCGTATCTATGACAACTGGGATAAGAAAGGAAATGTTTTGGATTAGCCACTTGTTCTTCTTCAATCAATGAGCCATGGTCTTGAACCTCATAATCATTCCTTGTGGTGATATTTTGCATCATATCTTCCACTGCACCTACCAAAATGTCGAGCTTTACCTCTAAAGAAGTCAATTCCTCTACATCTATGCTCTTCATCTCTTCTTCCTTCAACTTTTCCCTTCTGGTCAGCAAATTAGCCTCTACATCTATTACACTATTCTACATCTCTTCAAGTGTTGCAAGGTTTCTTTCTCTCAGCTAAAACTCCATTTTCGGACCAAAGGCTTCCGGGTAGTGCAAGAGAGAAGATCTAGGAGGAGGTCTTATATTAACCGGCATCAAAAAGTAGACTTGATTAAATCTGGCAGAAAACTATTGTACTGTTTCCCCTGACAGTCTTTTTAGCTGGTTATACTCTTCTATAATCAAGAAAGGGTTTTGTCTGACACCCACTTGTCAAGGAAAACTTTGACGAACTGTTGGAAATTTGAGATGCTCGCATCAGGCAGGGTTTTGAACCAACTCTTGACTTTGCCTTGCAAAGAAAGAGCAAAAAACCTAACATCTTCTTCATCAACTTAAAAAAGGTAAAGAAAAGACTCAAAATTCAATACATGTCTCTCAACAGTGATGTCGTTACAGTCACCATCAAATCTTGGTAGATATTGGTCATGCTTTTAGGGAATGCATGGGATATAGAAGGTAAAATCAGAGGCTTGTATCGATCTAGAATTTTACAATGAATAGGAGTATGTACAGAAGGTGTAGAATCAGTCTTGGTCTCTTGAGGCTTATCAATTTGAAGACGATCATCACAAGCTTCAAAAAAGGGTCTTGATCAAGCTCAAAGGCATGCAAATCTTTAGTATTCACAATATTCAAAGGGAAGGAATCAAATGCAAGCCGAGGATCTTTTCTCAAACACAGTATACTTTGTAAAGCCTTCTTGACATTCTTGAGAAAAGAGAAGAAATAATTTATAACAAAGAACAAAATGTCTTAGATGAAATTCCAAATTGAACACCTGATATTTCCATATTGTCCTTTCATGTTTTTGCTGGTCAAGTTCATCCTCCAGTGGAGTCCTTGGATTTGATCTCAAAACTGATTTGGAATCGCCAGGTGAATGATTTCAACCTTTCCGGTGTCTGATCGTTGTCCACCATCAACAATCAGATATGAACTTGATTACATTTTGCTGAGGAACACAAAACTACATTCCCTAGTATGGTCGCCACTATGTTATGGCCTGAATCTACCTCAGATTGAGAAAGGCAGGTCTAGGGTAACATCAAACCATGCTTAACTTGGTAGCTATCCCTAACGGGTCGGGTGAGGGCTCTCTCCTTGTCAATCTCAAAGAAAATATGGAAAGTAATGCTTGAGATTATTGATAAGAATACTAATTTTAGGCTAGGTATATGTTCAAAGGAATTTGATTGATTTTAATGGTTTGTTGTTGGATCAGATGAGGAAGGCAGGTTTGGGTCCAGGAAATCAACTCAGATTTGCAGAGGCTTTTGTGGGGCGAGGTAGGAAAGTGTTTTAGCACTTTGAAGTGAATGTGATGATGAGCCTAAATATTGGTGAGGAGTTGGAAAGGGCATGTAAGGTTCATGAGTCCTCTTCAAACAACAGAAAACATTTGGACTAAATAAACCCCAAGGCAGAGCACTGAACATCAACGGATTCCACCCTGTAATCTTGATTCATTTAGTTATGCAGAAAATGAGAGATGATGGCACATATACAAATAATATAAACTAAATAACAGAGGATAAAACAATGCTAATTCACATTACCACAAGAATCGTACAAAATGCTACAAAACCCTGGTTCATTTCCTTGCCAAACTGCAAAAGTGATTTACAATAGTGCTCAATGCATGCACAAGAGTCCAACCTTGACAAATGAATAAGAAAGTACAAGATATAGGCATCAAAACACCTATGCTAGCTATCAAGGGTCAAATTCATGAGTCAAGGAGCTGTTTCAACAAGATCTAAACTAGGAACTGAAAAATAGGCAGTGGAACATCTTGCCTCTAAAACTATGGAAACTTATTCATTCATCCTCAAACCAACTCTAACTGATGTATCTACCTCCTCAAGTCACTTTTCATCATATTTTACATCATAGTACATCAAGTTACATCATATTACATCATTAATTAACCAAGATAGAAGAAAAAGTCAAACTTACAACAAACTCCGCGAAATTTTGAACAAATAGGCAAAACTAGCAAATTTGCCTCCTATACGAAGCATCACTAATCCTATGCCTAGTGCTTTTTCCAGGCCAGTTTTGGAAGGCTTCCCTATGTCCAAATCAAGTGCAAAATAGCTCATTGGAAATCTTTCTGAGTATAATTTTAGGCAACTTGAATTTTTTGATTTCGAGTCCATTTGCCACTCCAAAAATGAAATCTCCCAAGAGTGCTTCTTGTGTGGCAGAAAAGTGGCAGAGAGGGCACTTTTTGGGTGTTTTTGGCCCTTCTAGAGGTCCAGAACTTGTCAAAATTTCTCATCCATTTCTAAGCATGAAAAAAATTTCATGATGATTCCAAAAATGTAAACGTTTTTGCAAATGGAGGCCCCCATCAAAAGTGTAGTGCCCGTGGCGCTACGCACCTCCTCAAAAAACCTATTTTTGCATTAAAAATTTCAAAAATGAAAAATATGATCCAAATTCCTTGAAATTTGGCATGAGTGATCCTTGTTAAGTGCTTTTCTAGGCCAATGATGCTTTAGAGAAGATCTTGAGTTTATCATGCTCTTTCTTTGCTCCTTAAGACCTTCCATAGAACTGTCACTAAGGGTTTCTTCCTCCATTTCATACTCACTATCCATCTCCATTGTTTTCCCTTGGTTTTGAAAAATGTGATTGTATATGGATGTTTTATGGATAATAGTGTGGAACTAAGGTGAAGGAATAAAATGGGCAAAGTGTGTGTGAAAATGTATGCTGAACAGAGTTTAGGGATGAGTAGGGTTTTAGGGAGAGTGGGTAGAGTTTGATGATGTGAGTAGGGCTTGTAGGGTTTGGGAAATTATATGTGGAGAATGGGATTAAGGGGAAACTGTATGAGGGGAATGGGATTAAGGGGATAGGGTATACAACCACTATTGCAATGAAGAAAACTAGGGTTTCACTTTGAAGAACACAAAACACCAATCTTAGTAAACAAACCCTAACACACAAGATAGGATTCATGTACTTTCTTGTTTAGAGGGAGAAATTGAAGTTTTCAGGAAAAATGGTGAAATTTGCAACAATTTGTAGCCCAACTACCAAGTGTGTAGTGCACTCACCCAGGTGCATAGTGCACTTTGTATGTGTAGTGCCCGAACAAAACTCAGTGTAAAACCTGCACCAGGTGCGTAGCACCAATTCTATGTGTAGCGCTAGCTAATAGGTGTGTAACACTTTTTGAAGGACACTTTTGGAGGCCTTCATGTTGTTCAACTTAGGTGTGTGATAGTTTTTTGGAAATCTTATCGAGTCTAATTTCCAATACATCTTGCATTTTCCAATTTGGAGGTCATTTTCCCTATCAAAAGTCCACTCTCCCAAGACTGGTCAAAATGTGCAAAATGAGGCTTCCTAAATATAGAGTGTTGTTATAGTCAACGTTTCATGGTCTTCCTCAACTCCAAATTGAGCTCTGTATAGCTCACTGGAAATATCTCCCTGCCTAGATATCATTTCACTCATCAAAAAAGTCATTTGGCCTACCAAGCTAGGAGAAACTTGATGTTCCCAAGGCCACTCCAGAAGTGCAGCAACCCTCCCGAGGAAACTTTACTTTTGGAATTTCTCTACAACCATAACACCTGTGTAAAAGGTGAAGGAGGTTTTTCTTCCTTGGCCTATTGTAGACAAAAACCTCTCTTTCTTTTCCCAAATTAATTTTTCCGTGTTCCGAAACATCATTTGAGTAAAACCTATCCCGATGTGTGGAACAAGGGATTTGTCAAAATGAAGTGATATGAAGGGGATAAAGGGCTTCTAAATTTTTGAGGAAATTTTGGGAATTAGGAAGGGATGTTAGGAAATAGGGGAAAGTGGAATTTAAAATATTTAGTGAGGGGAAGGGGTCCCAAAAGGGAAAAACACAGGCTTAGCCTAGAAAATTGTTTAATTGTAGCAAAAAACTAGGGTTTGTGGAAAAATGGGAAATTTGAGGGATATCAGTGATGGGAAGTGTTTAATAAGGTACATTAAGGATAGATAAAGGTGTATGAACATCAGGACACAAGTTTTGTTGATGATTTTACCATCCACGAGAAATTACCTACAAAAGCCTAGGAGAGGAAAATGAGCCTTACCTAAGCACAACTAAAGCACAAACAAGGTGTAAAATGACCCATTAGAACCTGAAATGATGATGATAACTCTCTGAATGATGGTACACTCAGATGAATGGTGACATGGACTGACATTTGGACAAATTTGAAAGGAGTGAAAACAAATCCTAGACCTAGTACCTAGTGACCAAATTTTACTTGAAGACTCACTAAAATGACAAAATTTGACCTTGACACCCTAAGATCACATTGTAAGAGCATATTTGATCACTGGTGGAAGGTTTGAAAGACTGACACTAACATTGGCTCCAATGGAGATGGTAGCTCCCTAGAGGTGCCAAGAACTGCAGATCTTTTGGAAAGCAGATCAGTGCCTTATCCATTGGGCATGGAGTCAAAAACTCAATTTGAAATGCATGACTGAAAACTGACGACTTGACGACACAAACTGACTTGAAACTGACTCAATACTAAAACATAACTGAGAAACTGGACAATATGCTCAAAATGGAGCTTATTCAAATAAAACCTACTCTAACAGTTCATTCGTCACCTGCTAAAGTGAAATGAAGCAACCAATGCAACAAAGTAAGTATTCTAGCTACTGTTTGCATTCTCCAGAAGTGCTTGCTTATGAACAATAAGAAAGAACTACTAAAAGGAAACTCCCATAAAAAATTGTAAATAGATCCGTTGAATGATATGGATTCTCTATCTGACTCCAAAAACACTGCATAAGGATCTTGAAATTCATTCACACTGGGACTTAGCTTATCCAATGGATTACTTTTCTTCTCCTTGTACCATGAATGCAAACTTACATCTGAGCTTTGTGACGAGATTCCTGCTGAAAATGACAAAGAAACCGATTGCCAGATCAAGTTTGTATTAGTACATGTTTCAAGCTTACAGGTAGCTAATGGAGAGGGACTTTGACTGCAGACATCATCCAACACATCAGCTATTGGATCATGAAAAACTTGAAAAGAATACTGCAACCCATTCTCTATTGGTTCCAATGAGATTGCATGATTTTCTACATGCTACTCATTTGAAGATATACTATGAAATTTTCGCTTCAAAAACCGAAATGATTCAAAACAAAATGGCATGGAATCATCTTGCATCATTTGATCATATGGTCCAGCTTCCAAGTCTTCATTTGCAACTTGACAATCAATGGCATTCGAAGGCTGCAACTCTGGATATGAAAAGTCTTGAACAAGGTTTTCATTGCCCTCAAGATGGTCTAGATCAAGACTTGTCGATAGTTGATTTCTGATTGCATGAAAGTTGTCTATGATAAACTGAAACGAAGCAAAACAAAAAGGCAAAGATCCTTCACTTACTTCAAAATTTTCTGCACTTTCCTCCTCACTTCCACAACTGATATGCAATGGTTGATCACTGTATTTGAGCTGAAAGTGAACTTCCTCCTCCCACAAACTAGCTGATGGTTTGTCTACAAGACTAGCTTTTGTTTGGAGAACATAATCATCATCATACTGATCTAACTGAGGCAAATCATCAGTAAAAAAATACATCATGAAGCATGCGTGTCATATCAACAGATCTCTCTTCTCCAAGATGATCTATAAAACAATCATTATCATATATATGACAATTGGGATAAGAAAGGAAATGTTTTGGATCAGCTACTTGTTCTTTTTCAATCAACGAGCCATGGTCTTGAACATCATAATCATTCCTTGTGGTGATCTTTTGCATCATATCTTCCACTGCACTTACCAAAATATCGAACTTTACCTCTAAGCAAGTCAATTCCTCTATATTTATGCTCTTCATCTCTTCTTCCTTCAACTCTGCCCTTCTGATCAGCAAATTAGCCTCTACATATACTGCATTGTTCTGCATCTCTTCAAGTGTTGAAAGGTTTCTTTCTCTCAACTGAAACTCCATTTCCAGATCAAAGGCTTCTAGGTAGTGCAATAGAGTGGATCCAGGAGGAGGTCTTATATTAACCGGCATCAAAAAGCAGACCTGATTAAATCTAGCACAAAACTGTTGTACTTTCTCCCCTGGCAGTATTTTCAGTTGGTTATACTCTTCTATAATCAAGAAAGGGTTTTGTCTGACCACCCACCTGTCGAGGAAAACTTTGACAAATTGTTGGAAATCTAAGATGCTCACATTAGGTAGGTTTTTGAACCAACTCTTGACTTTGCCTTGCAAAGAAAGAGCAAAAAGCCTAATACTAACATCTTCTTCATCAACTTTGAAAAGGTAAAGAAAAGACTCAAATTTCAATACATGTCTCTCAGCAGTGATGTCGTTATAGTCACCATCAAATCTTGGTAGATATAGGTCATGACTTTTAGGGAAAGCATGGGATATAGGAGGTAAAATCAGAGGCTTGTATCGATCTGGAATTTTACAAGGTATAGGAGTATGTACAGAAGGTGTAGAATCAGTCTTGGTCTCTTGAGGCTCATTAGCTTGAAGATGGTCATCACAAGCTTCAAAAAAAGAGTCTTGATCAAGCCAAAGGCATGCAAATCTTTAGTATTCACAATCTTCAAAACGAAGGAATCAAATGCAGGCTGAGGATCTTTTCTCAAACACAATATACTTTGTGAATCCTTCTTGACATTCTCGGGAAAAGAGAAGAAATAATTTATAACAAAGAACATAATGTCTTGGATGAAATTCCAACTTGAATACCTGACCTTTCCATATTGTCCTTTCATGTTTCTACTGGTCAGGTTCATCCTCCAGTGGAGTCCTTGGATTTGATCTCAAAACTAATTTGGAATCACTAGGTGAATGATTTCAGCCTTTCCGGTGTCTAATCGTTGTCCACCATCAACAATCAGATCTGAACTTTATTACATTTTCCTAAGGAACACAAAATCACATTCCCCATTATGGTCGCCACTATTTTCTGGCCTACATATACCTTAGGCTAAGAAAGGCAGGTCTAGGGAAACATCAAACCACGCTTAACCTAGTAGCTAGCCCTACCAGGTCGGGAGAGGGCTATCCCCTTGTCAATCTCAAAGAAAATATGGCAATTAATGCTTGAGATGATTGATAAGAATACTAATTTTAGGCTAGGTATATTTTCATAGGAATTTGATTGATTTTAATGCCTAGTTGCTGGATCAGATGAGGAAGGCAGTTTTGGGTCCGGGAAATCAACTCAAATTTGCAGAGGTTTCTGTGGGGCGAGGTAGGAAAGTGTTTTAGCGCTTTGAAATGAATGTGATGATGAGTCTAAAGACTGGTGAGGAGTTGGAGAGGGCATGTAAGTTTCATGAGTCCTCTTCAAACAACAAAAAACATCTAGAACTAAATAAGCCCCAAGGCAGGGCACTGAACATCAACGGATTCCAGCCTTTAATCTTGATTCATTTAGTTATGCAGAAAAAGAGAGATGATGGCACATATACACATAAGATAAACTAAATAACACGGGAGAAAACAATGCTAGTTCACATTACCACAAGAATCCCACAAAGTGCTACAAAACCATGGTTCATTTCCTTGCCAAACTGCAGAAGTGATTTACAATAGTGCTCAATGCATCCACAAGAGTCCAACCTTGACAAATCACTAAGAAAGTACAAGATATAGGCATCAAACCTCCTATGCTAGCCATTATGGGTCAAATCCATGAGTCAAGGAGCTGTTTCAACAAGATCTAAACTAGGAATTGAAAAATAGGCAGTGGAACAACGTGCATCTAAAACTATGGAAAATGATTCATTCATCCTCAAACCAACTCTAACTGATGTATCTACCTCCTCAAGTCACTTTTCATCATATTTTACATCATAGTACATCAAGTTACATCATATTACATCATTAATTGACCAAGATAGAAAAAAAGTCAAACTGACAGCAAACTAGGCGAAATTCTGAACAAATAGGCAAAACTGGAAAATTTTCCTCCTATGCGCAGTGCCACTGATTCTATCCGTAGTGCTTTTTCCAGGCCAGATTTGGAAGGCTTTCCGAAGTCCAAATCAGGTTTAGAATAGCTCATTGGAAAGCTTCTTGAGTCTAATTTCTAGGACAACTTGACTTTTTTGATTCGAGTTAATTTGCCCCTCCAAAAATGAAATATCTCAAGACTGCTTCTTGTGTGGCAAAAACGTGGCAGGGAGGGCACTTTTTGGGTGTTTTTGGCCCTTCTGGAGGTCCATAACTTGTCAAACTTTGTTATCCATTTTTGAGGATGCATAACTTTTCATGCTGATTCCAAAAATGTAAACTTTTTTGCAAATGGAGGCCCCCATCAAAAGCGTAGCGCCACCTACTGAAAAAACTTGTTTTTGCATTAAAAATTTCAAAAATGACAAAACATGCTCCAAATTTCTTGAAATTTGGCATGAGTGATCCTTGTTAAGTGCTTTGCTAGGCCAATGATGCTTCAGCCAACATCTTGAGTTTATCATGCTCTTTCTTTGCTCCTTAAGGCATTCCATGGAACTGTCACTAAGGGTTTCTTCCTCCATTTCATACTCACTATCCATGTCCATTGTTTTCCCTTGGTTTTGAAAAATGTGGTTGTGTATGGATGTTTTATGGATAATAGTGTGGAAATAAGGTGAAGGAATGAAATGGGAAAAGTGTGTGTGAAAATTTATGCTGAACAGAGTTTAGGGATGAGTAGGGTTTTAGGGAGAGTGGGTAGAGTTTGATGATGTGAGTAGGGCTTGCAAGGTTTGGGAAATTATATGTGGAGAATAGGATTAATGGGAAAATGTATGCAGGGAATGCAATTAAGGGGATAGGGTATACAACCACTATTGCAATGAAGAAAACTAGGGTTTCACTTTGAAGAACACAAAACACCAATCTTAGTAAACAAACCCTAACACACAAGGTAGGATTCATGTACTTACTTGTTTAGTGGGAGAAATTGAAGTTTTGAGGCAAATGGTGAAATTTGCAACAATTTGTAGCCCACATACTAGGTGTGTAGTGCACTCACCCAGGTGCATAGTGCACTTTGTATGCATAGCGCTTGAACAAAACTCAGTGTAAAACCTGCACGAGGTGTGTAGCACCAATTCTATGCGTAGCGCCAATTGACAGGTGCATAGCCATTTTTGCAGGACAGGTTTGAAGGCCTTCCCAGTGTCCAGATTCAATGTGTGATAGCTCGTTGGAAATCTTATCAAGTCTACTTTCCAGAACATCTTGAATTTTCTAACTTGGAGGTCATTTTCCCTATCAAAACTCCAATCTCCCAAGACTGTTCAAAATGTGCAAAATGAGGCTGCCTAAATGCAGAGTGCTGTTGCAGTCAACCTTGATGGTCTTCCTCAACTCCCAATTCAGCTCAGGATAGCTCATGTAAAATCTCTCTCTGTCTAGATATCATTTCACTTATCAAGAAAGTCATTTGGCCAACCAAGCTAGGAGAAATATTGATTTTGCCAAGGCCACTCCAGAAGTGCAGCAACCCTCTTGAGGCAACTTTATTTTTGATATGTCTCTAAAACCATGACACCTGTATAAAGAGTGAAGGAAGTTTTTCTTCATTGGCCTATTTTAGACAAAAACCTCTCTCATTGTTCCCAAATTCATTTTTTCTTGCTCAGAAATATCATTTGAGTAAAACCTATCCCGATGTGTGGAACAGGGGATTTGTCGAAATGAAGTGAAATGAAGGGGATAAATGGCTTCTAAATTGTTAGGAAATTTTGGGAAGTAGAGAGGGATGTTAGGAAATATGGGAAAGTGGAATTTCAAAGCTTGAGTGAGGGGAAGGGGTCCCAAAAGGGAAAAACACAGGCTTAGCCTAGAAAATTGTCAAATTGTAGCAAAAAACTAGGGTTTGTGGAAAAATGGGGAATTTGAGGGATATCAGTGATGGGAAGTGTCTAATAAGGTACATTAAGGATAGGGGAAGGTGTATGAACACCAGGACACAAGTTTTGTTGATGATTTGACCATCCAAGAGAAATTGCCTTCAAAACCCTAGGAGACGGAAATGAGCTTTACCTAAGCACAACTGAAGCATGAACAAGGTGTAAAATAACCCTTTGGAACCTGAAATGATGATGACAACTCTTTGAATGATGGTACACTCATATGAATGGTGACATGGACTGAAATTTGGACAACTTTGAAAGGAGTGAAAACAAATCCTAGACCTAATACTTAGTGACCAAATTTTACTTGAAGACTCACTAAAATGACAAAATTTGACCGTGACACCCTAAGACCACTTTGTAAGAGCATATTTGATCACTGGTGGAAGGTTTCAAAGATTGAAACTAACAAGTTATTCTATATGCAATTGTGTTTTACTCCTGTAATGCAACATAACAACAATGTATATTACATAAATTATCAAGGAAATGACAATGCTTGGATAATTATTATCATTTTTAGTTAAGTCATTCATCCTGTCAACCATACTTAATGCAAAATCGTAAGTTCGAAGCCTGCCAAAATGGTTGCCATTCTTCGACCAATCAGAATTTCCTGCTAATTATTACACATTCATGCTCATCATGCAGTTTGTACTCCAGAGGTAATCCGGATGATTGTCACACAGTTATCCATAACTGGAATATGTGTCATCCATATGCAGGCCATCCCCTTTCTAATGAGAAAAGGGCATCCACGTCCTATCAGCACGTGGAAAACAAGCAAATAGACTAATGTGAAATAAATGCTAGCAACCGATCTAAAAGACATAGCATGCAAATCAGTAAATCATTTAAGCAATATCCGCCGTCAGACGTGAATTGGCTAAATCAAATAAAAACAACAATTTTAAGTCATTATGTCAAATATCTTTATCGTGAGCGGAATTAATCACATTAGCATAATTGACAGTTTATGTTTAATGACTGTCATTTAATGCTCAGACATGTGGAATATAATAAATATAGATTAAAGTCACCATGCTATTCGGCTTGTAAAATTTTCTACCAAATGGAAATTTTCGTTAATAATAAAGTCATAGGTGATAAGAGGTAGATGTCATATGGAAATATAAGATGATACTTCAATACCACAAGCAGAGCCACTACTGCCAGCAAACATTCATAGCCTCGATAGGGTTTCTTTTTAACCCTACCAAATGAACCATAGTCCTCTTTAGTTTTGTCACAAAGATACCACTATGTTGGCATGGTGATCGGATAACCATAGTGCCACTCACCAGGGTGTAACAAAAATGATCAGGTTGGCTCATGATGAGACCCCCTATTCTTTTGACAAATTAATTATCAAGAAGGTCATTGCCTTGGTTTGGTAGCTGAATTGGAATGTCACCTGTTACATCCTTATGATCATGGTTTGCTGGCTCGTGATGAGACCCCCTATCCTCTTTGGACAATCTTTTAAGCATTTTGCTATTTTATTTTTCATTTGGAATTCTTCTTGTAGAAAAAGGGAGGCTCTTTTGCTCCTTAAGAGTCAGGGATGGTGTAAGAAGTAAAAATATGCCAATGAAAGTGTTATACTCTTATCCCCTTAACATTATATCAATGAGTTTTATCCATTTGGAAGTATAAACATAAGCCAGCATGGATTAAGGATAATGAATCATTTCATGATGTGTCCAAAAGAAAAGATGTTTAGACAGCCATTGTAAGGATACACTATATTAACTTATAGATAAAGATAGCCATCAAAAGGATTTTAGAAGTCATAATGATATTGTTATTACCGTTTATCTTTAGAAGAGGCACAAATCAATTCAAATGGTGCTTATTTTCAATAGAAAATAATAAAAAAATGGCATAATGATCAAGAGAAAAATGAGAAAAAATCATAATTTAGCTTCTTAAAAGGTGCGGTTCAATTGATTGAACGAAAATCATTCAATTGTTTGAATGGAAAAAAAAATAGAAAATGAAAAGTGTTGTTCAATTGATTGAACGGAAATCGTTCAATCGTCTGCACAATGAAATCAATAAAAAAACAAAAATGTTGTTCAATCAATTCAATGATAGTCATTCAGTTGTTCGAACGACAAAATCAAAATAAAAACAAAATGAGATGTTCAATCAATTGAACAATAGTCATTCAATGGTTTGAACAACGAAAAAAGAAGAAGGAAAGTATGGTGTTCAATCAATTGAACGACAATCGTTCAATTGTTGGGCAGCGAAAACAAATAAGAAAAAATTGTGTTGTTCAATCAATTGAATGGCAGTCGTTCAATAGTTTGAATAGTGAAAACAAATAAGAAAAAATTGCATTGTTCAATCAATTTGAACATAAATCACTCAATAGTTTGAACAACAAAAACAAATAAGAAAAAAATGTGTTGTTCAATCAATTTGAACAACAATCGTTCAATAGTTTGAACAATGAAAACAAATAAGAAAAAAATGCGTTGTTCAATCAATTGAACGAAAGTCATTCAATATTTTGAACAATGAAAACAAATGAAATGGAAATGTGTTGTTCAATTGGTTTAATGGAAAACGTTCCATTGTTTCAACAATAAAAAATGAAGAGAAAAAAATGTGTTGTTCAATTAATTTAACGGCAAATGTTCAATTGTTTGAACAACGAAAAACAAAAAAGAAAATGTGTTGTTCAATCAATTGAATGGCAAACGTTCTATTGTTTGAACAATGAAAAACAAAATAGAAAAATGTGTTTTTCAATCAATTGAATGACAAATGTTCAATTGTTTGAACAACAAATTACAAAGAGAAAAAATGTGTTGTTCAATCAATTGAACGACAACCGTTCAATTGTTTGGCCAGCAAAAACAAAGAAGAAAAATGTGTTGTTCAATCAATTGAATGGTAATGTTCAATTGTTTGAACAACAAAATACAAAAAAGAAAAATGTGCTATTAAATCAATTGAACAACAAACGTTCCATTTTTTGAACAATGAAATGTGAAAAAACAAAACTACGTTGTTTAATCAATTGAACGACAAACATTCAATTGTTTGAACAACAAATTACGAAAGAGGAAAAAAATGTGTTGTTCAATCAATTGAACGACAAACATTCAATTGTTTGAACAAAAGCAACAAAGAAGAGAAAAATGAAACATCCCAAAAAACGTTCATATTTACATGCTGATGCCTACAAGGGTATGTACATTATTTACTATTTCTCAGGCAATTTCAATTTTTTAAAGGAAAAGCTACTGGGTTATCATTCCCTGCAGCTAGAATTTGCATGGAGGGGTCCTCGCATACTTGCTCGTAGAAAGACTTCTTGGTAAGCGGTTGATGATAGAGGTGCACTCGATGCTCGTTTACCTTAAAGGAATGGCCGGATCCATCTATGGTAGTCATGCTAAGAGTACCATTCTTATGTACTTCTTGAATCTCATAAGGGCCGAGCCATCTTGTTTGCAACTTGCCCGAGAAGTCCTAGAATTTGGAATCATACAGTAGTGCCCAATCCCCTTCTTTAAACATTTTCTTCTTGATAAGGTTCTCATGCCATTTTTCCCTTTGCTGCTGTATATTGCAGTTCGTCGCAAAGAAAGAGATAGAGCCTCGTCTAGTTTTTTAATCTACTGAAGATGCTTGGTCTAGGCTTCTGTTAAATCTAGACCCACTTCTTGGGTCGTCCTTAGAGTCTTTATTTCGAATTCGATTTGAAAAATTGGTTCTTTACCGAACACAAGTTGGTACGGAGAGTATCTAGTAGTATTCCTCCAAGTTGTACAATAGGTCTGCAAGGCCTTTAGCAGTCTAGCAGCCTAATCTTGCTAGTGAGTTGAGACAGTCTTGGTCAAAATTGCTTCTAGAACCTTATTGTTGCTTTTGACCTGCCCGTTCGCCTGCGGGTGATACGGAGAAGTGATCCTGTGCATGATATGATGGTTTATGAGAGTGGCAGTAATATTGTACCCTTTGAATTCCTTTCCCCCATCTGTGATTACTTCTCGCAGTAATCCATACTACACAAATAGTCAAAAAAGGAAGTTAATCATTGCTTCCTCTGCGGCTCTTGGTAAATCTAATGTTCCACCCATTTTGTCACATAATCTGTGCCTACCAGTATGTAGGCCTTCTGATTGGAAGGCTGATGGAATGGACCTATGAAGTCTAATTCCCAACGCTCAAAGGGTTCTATGAATAATTGTGTCTGCAGAGGCATTTCATCATATTGGCCAGGCTGGCCCACCCTTTGGCAACTGTTGCAAGCCTGGGCATATTTTTTAGCATCCTTCAAAATAGTGGGCCAATAATAGCTCATTTGTAATATCTTATGTCCTGTCCTTCGGTCTGTGAAATTTCCCGCACATGGTTTGTCATGGCAAGCCTTCAGAATGTCATGGATCTCATCCTCGTGGTTACATCTGCATATACACATGTCATCCCCTATATGAAAAAGATATCCGCCTATCCAAGGGAACCGGGCGCTATGTTGAACAATCAATTTTCTTTCTCTTGTCGTTAAATGTTTAGGTAGCTTCCCTACTTCCAGAGAATTTTCCACATCTACATACCATGGTGTCTTAAATACCATGACAAACAAGTGTTCTTCTGGAAATTGGTCATCTACCGCCAATGAATCATTGACCTTTGGGATTCGAGATAGAAAATCAGCAACTAGATTTTCCTTCCCTAGATGATCCTTGATTGTAATGTTGAACTCCTACAAAAGAAATAGCCACAATGTTACTCAAACATTTGTGATTGGTTGATTAGCTAGATACCGAATGGAAGAGTGATCAGTGTACAGAAAGACTTGGTAGTCGGTGATATAGTGTCTAAATTTGTTTATTGCATAAATAATGGCTAAGAATTCTTTTTCCGTCACTCTGTAATTGAGTTCTACAGAGTAAATTTTTTTCTAATATAATATATAGAATAAGGTTTCTTGTCCTCCTCCTGGTCGAGGACAATGCCTATAGCTACATCTGATGCATCCGTGGAGATGTGGAAAGGTAGCTCCCAGTTTGGTCCACATAATACTGATGATGTTGAGACTAGTTTCTTTAAACCTGCAAAATTTATGTCACACTTGTTAGACCAATTGAAATCAACATTTCCATACGTTAGAGCATATAAGGGTGTCACAATCTGTGAAAAATTATTGATAAACCTGCAATAATAACGTGCATATCCTAGGAAACTACGTACCTCTATTTGGGTACAGGGGGTAGGTAGTAAAAGAATTAGCTGTACTTTTGCTGGATCTCCCTGTATTCCTACTGGAGAGATGTAATGTCCCAGGATCATGCCCTCTGTCATCATCATGTGACACTTGACATTGCTTAAACATAACTTGGTAGTGATGCATCATTCTAAGACCTTTTCTAGCATTTTCAATGCTTGATCAAATCATCCACATATGGAGTAAAGTCATCCATATATACCTCGAGTCCTTCATTTATTAGATCAGAAAATATTCTTAGTATAGCTCTCTGAAACATAGCTAGGGTGTTGCATAAGCCAAATGGTAATACCCTATATGTGAATGTGCCCCAAGGATAGGTGAAGGTTGTTTTGTCCTGGTTTGTAGGGGCAATCTGAATTTGATTGTAACCACTGAAGTCGTCTAAGAAGGAGAAGAACTACTTCCCTGCCAACGTATCGAGGAACTAATCAATGAATGGAAGGGGGAAGTGATCTTTCTGTGTTGCTTTGTTTAGCTCTCAATAGTCTACACAAATACACCACTTCCCATTTTTCTTAGGGACGACCACCAATGGAGAGACCCATTTACTGTCCGAGATAGGATAAATAAAGTTTGCATCCAGTAGCTTTTGCAATTTATCTTTCACGATATCCTTAAGGTGTGGGTTCAACCTCCGTTGAGGCTGCCAGATGGGTCACGCATCCTTGTCTGTATAAATTTGGTGTGTACATATCTATGGGTCTATCCCTTCCATATCAGGATAATCCTAGGCAAAATCTCCTTTATTTTTCTACAATACCTGGATAAGCTTTTGCTATTGTTCATTATCCAGATCAAAATTGATATTTAGAACTTTACCTGGCTTGAGCTCAACTGGTTTGCTGTTATGAACAATTGTCATTTAAATATGCTGATCATCTGTATCCTTCAAGCGATCTTCCATGGCTTCGTTATCAAGGATTGCTTTCAACATCTGACGCTGTACATTACCCACATTAGCTAGCTGATTTATAAAATTGTTGATAACATCATCTTCAGTTTGATATTTAAATTCCAATGCTTTCGCTACCGTGAGTGGGGAGGAGAAGTGGCTACAAGTTTTTCAAGGTCATCATGTTGATCTATTTCTTCCCCTTGCTTTGATTGAGTATTATTTACAAATGGTGGAACATGTACAGGTGATGGAATATGTATAGGTGGAGTTACATTTTCGATTGAAGGCTGGTCCTATTTTCCTCAGGGGTAATGACAGGTCCTGACCACAATCTGAGCTCATTACATTCTTTCTGCTCAATCTTATACTCTGGGTTTTCAATAATCTGTACCAACTAGACTGGTTTGTTATTAGGATTCGGGTTCGGCTGAGCTAGTAACTGTGGCCACAAAACAGGTTGAGAATTCTATTGTAATGTATAAGGAGATGACAGTGCAGGTTGAGGCTGAGGGCCCACCCCCATAGGTACATTAGATATCCCCAGAGGTCACTGCCAATTCGTAGACCAATTCAGATTTTAAGAGGTGGAAGATGGCCACTGGGATTGATAGGGATTGCCTTTCCAAATAGGAGTAAAAGGAAAATTCGGCCGACCATTTCCTAGAAAAGATTGTGCTGGCTAGGATGTCATAGGGAATGGCAGGCTTTGCCAATTTGGGTAGGGAGTTTGGCCTTTCCAGGCTTCCCCAAGGTTCTACTTTTGATTAAACTGTGAGGAAGGAAAGAATTGAGATGCATCTTGTGACATACCTGTAGGTTTAGCTTGCCATTTTTGACGTTGGTTCATCAGATATACCGGTTCTGTTTCTTCCTCTACTTCTTTGAATATTTATTTCATCTTGGGTAATGATGGACATTTTTTAGTGTCGTGATATTTAGCATAGAAGGCGCACGTCTGAACTAAGTCTAATGAGCATTCTCATTCGTTTTGCTTCTTTCAATAACGTGGGCAGAAGATGGTCAAATTTTGTTCTGCTAAAACTTGTTTTTGTTTAGCCTGTAGAATGTCCAGCTATGTGTAAGAGTGCCAAGTATGTTCATGTTAAAATCTTCTAGGAGGTTACTGATCTACATCTATGTTACACCTCCACTGTGTGGTTTGCTTCCTCTTCTCATGGGATTTCAGCTAGCTTCTCTTGTGCGTGTGCTTCCCTGCGAACACCTGATACACAAACGAATAATTTCATCATAACCTTCCTAAGAATTATCTCCTTTTCCCATTAAGTTTAGAGTTTCTACCCATTCCTCTTTCATTCCTTTAATCAAGATAGCTCTTATGACTTCTTTTGGTAGGGTAGTGTGTGGAGACCTATGCAAATTGTAATTAAATCGTTCTACATATTCTTCTAGTGTTTCATTATCTTTTGCAATCATCTTAAAAATATCATCCTTTAGTTCCCTAGTTTTACAAAAGTCCTGGTATCTTTTAAGGAAGGAGGTTTTCATTTCGTCCCAAGAATTGATGGTTCCCCCACCTAGACCCATAAACCATCTCAAAGCTGCCCCTTTTAGAGTGGAAGGGAATATTTTTAGCTTTTGGGGGTTGATGGTATAGTCATACCCTCTATAGAGGACATCAAACTCAAACATGAAAGCATCAGGATCCTCTGTGTTCATACCATGGGAGGTTTGGATGCTCTGCAGAGGAATAGCCTTCATAGGGGCATTGGCCACCTAGTCAATTATGGGGTACTCTAATGTCGAGGTTTGACTTTGGGGTGGTTGATCTTCCATTTGATCAAAGATATGTCAATAATCTTCGGGGATTTCAGGGGGTACTTTTGGAGTAAGCAGAGAGTTAGCAACCTGAGTTGGATTTACAACACTTCCTAAGTCTGGAATCTTAGGAGATCTCTGTTCAGATAGGTATGGTTTTGCTTTAGTAGCCCCACTAACTTATCCTTTTCCTTCTCTTAAGTTTGAGGATTTTCCCTCTTCTAGAGGATCAGAGTGTAAACTTATTGTAGCTTGAAAAATCTGTTATGATCCTCCTACTTGGCTTTGAATCTCAGCATGAGCTGTAGATGGTGAGCTTACTGCTTGAGGGATAGTAGTAGAACTTTTTCCAGGTATAACTTGGAATCCTATTGATGCTTGAGACTCTTCTCTTCTTATGATTTTGTCTATAAAGGTCGTTCTCCCAAGGTTCACCGATCCTTTGGGTTTTGTGGGTTTTGGTGGAGGATTCTGCTCTCTTTCTATCTTTTTATTTCTAGTCATTCATAAAAACAAATTCCTATTTAACCTCTAAGGTTTTGCTATAAAGCAGGTAGGTAAGCAATCACTTTACTTGCTAGGTACATAGTTTATTACCTTCCATTTTTAAAACCCAATTCTCCTACAGCAAAGAAATAAAAACAATCACTTGAAATACTCTCCCCGGCAACGGTGACAAAATGTTGGCTCACTAAGATGTCTTTTTATAGGCAATCTTAATCCCTACATTATTTGTCAACCCGAGGTAAGTCTTTTTATCTCAAGAGTGCCAACATAGTATGTGCAGTGAATCTAGAGGTTATATAATAATGAATTGTTGCAATCACTAAAGGCTAATTCTTCAATTCAATTCACACAACTCTTGGAAAGAACTATCTATGGAAAAAATACTCTTTGACACACTCTGCAATTCTATGCAACTTGTTCCGAAATCAATTGAAACTAAATGCAAATAAGAATTACACTTTAGAATCATTCAAATAAACTTAAGACTAATCACACTCAATCAAGCAAAGAAACTATGACTATTGAAAAATATTGTTAATATATAACAACCCAAATAAATCTGCAGTACTCAATTGAACAACAACAGTAAGTGAACATCAATCAACAATTGGTAATTGAAAATAAAAATAAATAACCCCTTCACGCATCTATATGATAAAGTAAATTAAGAATTAAAAGGGAATTAAATATTTTAATATCTAAATGGAAATATTTTAATAAATATAACATTCCAATATATAATATATTATAATTAGTTATTATATTATTCTATTAATAGAAATAATTTTAACATTAACTAATCTAGCCGTTATATAGCCGTTGTGGTAAACCTAGCCATTTGAGGATCTGCTCTCCCTATTTATTGTACAGCCATGATCTGACTCCTCAACTTGTCCTGACGATGAACCACATTGGTTGGTTCGAAATGTGTCGACAAAGGTTGTCTTCATGTGATTTTCACTAAAATTCTTTGTATAATTGATATGGATCACAGAAGCCTCAATTCAATAATTGATTCCTTGCACAGTAAAGCCATTGCGTCTAAGGTTCATCATTTTGAACGAGCACGCTTGCAGGTCTCAAAGTTGAAGTCAGATCTAGCTTTTCTGAAGAGATGCAGAGATTCCACCATTATCCCAGTGTTCGATCAGATCAACCATCATCTCCATACTCCTTCTAACCATGGAGTTTTCCTTAGAGCTAGTTTAGTGCTCTTGAGGTTTGAAATTAATAGGGTCAGGAGAGACCTGTGTCGGCTCTCTTATTCTCTTCTGAATTTGCAGTTGGAGCTTTTGAACTTGTTCTCCCCCTCCCTGTGGTCCAAAATAGATGCATGCTTTGCATTGAAATCTAAGCATTTGGAGGAGATCAGAAGTCAAAAGCAAGTTGCGAAGTTTTAGATTTTGTCTCAGAAATCTGCAGGTTTCAAATCTGTGGATGGTGTTCCATGTAGCCGCATCTCAACTGGTCAAAGGTCAGCCCTCCATTCATGGTTTTCCTCCCTTCCTTCTGGTGACTCCTCGCCCCAGTTGGCAGTCCAGGGGATCTTGTTTGGTTCCCACCTTCAAGGTGAGGGTTCCTCCGTTTCTGATCTCCCCAATCCGAGCGATCTTGAAGTTCATATTGAGCAGCACTCCTCTGATATTGCACTCCCCTCCAGTGAGCCTACTCTTGGCCTTTGCTCTCCTTCTCTTCCTACTGTTGCACCCATCCTCGACACTGTCAACCTCGAATCTGCACCCAGCCTCTGTGCTGTCAACTTCGTGTTTGAGCCTCTCCCTTCAGCTAAGTAGTTTTCGATTGTATGTAGCACGGAAGCCTGTGACCAGAGTGTTCCTGGGTTATTGTGGGGCTGGCTCCCTTCCTGGGTTTCTCCTACTCGGCGTGCAATCAAACTTCCGTGCTCTCCTATTCGTTCCTACGCCCGCAGCGTGGATTCGGCCTACCTGGGGGTCGTTGCTGATGGTCAACGTTTCTTTCAACGCTCAGCTGGTAAGTTGCATGACCATCGTAATTATGTTCCACATTGTTTTGACAGTTATAAACATACCAAGAATCATTATAATAATAATATTAATATATATAAGAATAATAATAATAAGAATAATAAAACATTTAGACTAAACAAGAATTATTGTATAATATAATGTCCATTCAACAATAATTATTAAGTTATGTTAATTATCTGACTATAAGTAGTTTTAATAATATTCATTAACCTTATATCGATATAATAACATGTTAATGATAATATTATTAATAATAATGATAAAGAATTTATTAAGGATAACATTAATGTTAGCAATAACATTGACTTGAATTTAGAAAATAATAATTTTTTTAGCATAAGCAAGGAGGTGAGGAACTTGGACAAGGATATTCTTCCCCCTCCCTCCCGAAATAATAAAGTTGTTAACCTTTCAAGTTTCTCTTTTTCTCCTGTTGTTTTTTTGCTTTTAGGCAAAGGCTTAAACTTTGCCCTAGCCCCTAGAAAAATCTCGGTTGATGACATTATTTGCGACATGGAATACGGGATTAGAGATCTTCTGGATAATATCAAGGACACCATTAGGCAGGATTGTGCTATCATCCTTAGAAAGGCTAAACCTCCTCGGAAGAATCTCACCAATGAGGAATTCTTGGCCCCAAAAACCTTAAACCAGAACCATGATATTTTCGTTCTAAAGGCCGAGAAAGGAGGAGCTGCGGTCATCCTTAACAAGGATGCCTACTGCAAGAATATGTTAGATCATCTTCACAATAGTGGCAGTTATAAAAAGCTACCCAAGAATCCTCTTAATAAAATTTCGAGGGTTGTGGCTCTTGCCATCAAGTCTAGTAGCTCTATGAATTCCCTTTGCCACAAGCTCATTGAGAGCAGTCCCATTACTCCTAGGATCTATGGGTTACCTAAGATTCATAAAGAAGGGGTCCCCCTGAGGCCTATTGTCAACACCATTGGTGGTCTGACCTACCTTCTGGCTAAATTCCTTGCCCTCAAGCTTAAGCCCTTGGTTGGTCATATAGAGTCCTTCGTAAAAGACTATGCTTCCTTCATTAATGAACTTAAGGGCATAAAGATCGACCCTGAAGACATCCTCGTTAGCTTTGATGTGGTCTCCCTTTACACTTGCATCCCTAGAAAGGAGGCCTTGGAAGTGATCTATCACCTAACAGATCCCGATACCGCTCGGCTGGTTGAGATTTGTCTCACTTCCACTTTTTTCTATTTTGAGGGGGAATTCTTTGAGCAGACCTGTGGTGTTGCCATGGGCTCACCACTTTCCCCTATTGTTGTGAATCTTTTTATGGAGGATTTTGAAGCCAAAGCTTTGGCCTTAGCCTGTCTCCTTCCCAAGCTATGGACAAGATATGTTGATGACACTAATGTCATCTTGTCCCATGGCCAGGAGGAGTTGAATCTCTTCTTCAATCACCTCAATTGTCAATCTTTTGCCATTAATTTCACCATGGAAAAAGAAGTCGATGGTTGCCTCCCCTTCCTGGATATTCTTATTTCTAAAAACCAGGATGGTTCCCTCTCCCACTCAGTATTCCGGAAGAAAACACATATTGAGCAGTATCTTCATGCTGATTCTCATCATTTCCCCGCTCAAAAATTAGGTGTTCTTAACAACCTCGCTACTCGTGCCCTTAGGATTTATGATAGCAAGAGCTTCGATAAGGAGAAATACCATCTCCTTAATGTCTTCGTGGAGAATGGCTATAGTAGGCGCTCAGGTCAAAAGGCTTTTCATAAAGCATATAGAAATTCTGTAGTTGAAAAAGTACCTAAAGAATGCCTGCTAAGTGTCCATCTTCCCTATGTCCAGGGAACCACGGACAAGATTGCTCAGATCCTTAAAAAGTATGATATTCCATCTACCTTTAGGCCCCTCAATACCATTCATAAATCCCTTCGATCGGTGAAAGATCCCATTGACCCTAAGGACATGAAGGGAATCTACATAATCCCTTGTTCTTGTGGGATCCCTTATATCGAGGAAACAAGGCAATCTATCCATCAAAGGATCAGCGAACATGCAGCTGACCTAAGACATGGGAGAACCAAGTCTTCAGCGTTAGTGGAGCATGTGGAAAAGACCAAGCATCAGGTCTGTATTGAGGAAGCCAAGGTTATTACCAAGGTGGCGCAATTCCATCACCATAAATTCAGAGAGGCGATTGAAATTGAAAAAATTCCTAATAATCTCAATAGAGATGATGGCTGGAAGATCAACAATTGTTGGATCCTTGCCCTTTCTTCTTAGTCCTTCCTTTTTTTCACCCTCCTCCCCCCACCCCCCCCCTTTTTTGTTTTCGAGGTTTCCGTTTTTCCTGGTGCTGCCCTTTCCATCCTCCCCTAGGTTTCTCCTTTATTTAGTTTTCTCTTATTGTCTTGTTCTGGTCCTTCTAGTTTTTAAAATCTGTCGCTCGTTCCATTTTTATTTCTTTTTCCTTTTCTTAGTTTTCTTGATATTATTTGTTATTAAGCTTTTTCCTTGACCATATGAACAAAATTTGAATAAATTAAAAATTGAAATCAATTTTAACCCATCCTAAATAACAATTTATTCCCTAGTAATTTAAATGATTAAGTTTATCAATTAAGAATAGAATGACTTTCTGATTTACAAAAACCCCCTTTTTTTTTCATCGAATTAATTTAAATTAGAATTAAGTGATTCATTATGAAATTAATATTATACATAAAAAGATAAACAAAACTATTTTGAATAATATTTAAATGATATTAATATTTGTAAGAAGAGCTTCTTACAAATATGATGGATCACAGAAGCCTCAATTCTACGATATTAATATTATAACATAATAATATAAATAGAACTTTAATATATATATATATATATAATATATATATATATATATATATATATATATATATATATATATATATATATATATATTATATATAGATATATATATATTTATTTTAAGTTAGAATTATGTAATTCAATTACTTAATAAAATTTAATATTATAACTTTCTAATATATAATTAGAATAAAATAAATAACCCTTCATGCATCTATATGATAAAGTAAATAAGAATTAAAAAGGAATTAAATATTTTAATGAATATAACATTCCAAATATATAATATATTATAATTAGTTATTATATTATTCTATTATTAGAAATAATTTTAACATTATATAATCTAGCCGTTACATAGCTGTTGTGGTAAACCTAGCCATTTGAAGATCTACTCCCCCTATTTATTGTACAGCCATGATCTGACTCCTCAACTTGTCGTGACGATGAACCACACTGGTTGGTTCGAAACACATCAACAAAGGTTGTATTCATGTGATTTTCGCCGAAACTCTTTGTATAATTGATATGGATCACAGAAGCCTCAATTCAATAATTGAAAAGAAATCAGTAATTGAACAACAAATAACGATAAAGGATTCCTAAACGGAAAACGATCTATATTGCAATATGTAGAAGTTAATTAGTCTTGTCTCTCAATATCTATGATAACATCTTATTCAAATGAACAACAATTGCTATCAACATGAATTCACTCATTCCATTCAAAGCTCTACTTAAGTATATCTCATGACTTCACTCTGAATCTAATTGAACAACAATATAAATCAATATCCCAAATCTTCACAATAAATGAAATAACTAAACATTAAATCAATTACAAAGACTAAATATAAAACTATAACACAAAGGAGCAGTGGAACTTCTTATGACTGGGCCTAGAGTAACCAGAAGCCTCTGCTTAATAAAAAATTAGAATATGAAGATGTATCAAAAGCAACCTTCTTTCATTAATTTCAAGTAATAGATGATAGAGTCGCTGATATAACAACCTATATGTTCCGAAAATAATAATTACAGATTATCAAAGTCTAAACTGTATCTAATTGCCTTTTATCCCTATATATAACATAAAAGAGAAATTGGATAAAAGCAAATCCTCAAGATCAGGGGATCCTGAGGATTTCACAATATAAAACCTGATCATCTGATAAAATAGGAATGTTTGAACTGATCTTCCACTTCCTTGTCTACCAAAGACATTGTAGCTTTTCCCTTTTTGGCCTTGTGTTGTTCTTCCAACTGAACAACTTTTGGCCAATCCACGTCTCTGCATACAAAGATAGCAAAGAATCAATTCTTTGTACTAGATTTGCCTATTCTATCACCAAATAGTTTCATGCAACTTTAACCAATATTTTCCTCATTTTAACCTATAAACAAAGATAATCATATAAGGATGAATGATAAATAAAGCATTTTATGAAGAGAAATCATACCTTTTTCCTGTCCCAATAGGAAGCGCTCCCAAAGAAAAATTAGATGAAAATTTGCCTTGTAAAATATTATAATTTCATAGTCAATCTGGGTTGTTCATTAGGCAAAAGATATGATAGTATAATCTATGTTAATTTATATTTTTTCGCCCTAGAAGGAAACCCTGAGTTTATATAGAGGGATTTATATTGCGGTTGTGCAATATTAATATGCGTGCGAAAGAGAGAGGATATTGTGTGAGATCGAAGAGGAAATTACAATAGATTTGTTCTAGCCTTGTATCTCTTCATTTTGTTGGATAATAGAAAAGGAAGGACTAGTTGTTTCTTCGTGAATGTATCCTAAATTGGATGAACCATGTATATCCATGTCTCTCTTGTTTATGCTTTTTTGTGTTTGTGTTTCAGCAATATTTTATGTGTTCCATTGCTATGTTATCTAATTTCTAATAACTGGTATTAGAGTCGAAGGTATATTAGCCTGATAAACTTGCAGGAAAGAAGGTTTTATAGTTCAAGCGGGAGCAATGGCAAAAGATGGTAGGTTTAGGTTGAGAAATTCAACAACCAAAAATACCAGCTATGGAAGATGAAAATGGACGATTATTTGTATCAGAAACACCTTTACCTACCACTGAGTGAAAAAGCAAATAATATGATGAGTATGATGAATGAAGAATGGGGGATTCTTAACAAAAAGGCTTTAGGAACAATACAATTGTGCCTGGCAGTGTGGTGGCCTTCAACATTTTAAAGGAAATGACAAAAAACGTTCTAATGATGGTATTGGCCAAGCTATATTATGAAAAACCCTTGTTGTCAAACAAGATATTTCTTATGAATCGTTTATTTAATATGAATATGTCAGAAGGTGGATCTATTGATGATCATTTAAATGAATTTAACACGGTTACTAGTCAGTTAAATTTTGTAAGGGTAAATTTTAAGGATGAAGTTAGGGCTCTATTATTTTTCTCATTTCCTGAAAGTTGGAATGACTTGTTCATGGCCATCAATAATTTTCTCTAGATCTAGTACTTTAAAGTTTGGTTATGTTGTTGGAGCTATCCTTAGTGAGGAAAAATGATGGAAAATCTCAAGTGAGACATAAAGTAATGCTTTGACTACAAAGAATAGGGGAAGAAATCTAGAGATAGGAAATATCTTGGGATATCATAGTAAGTCAAGGAAAGGATATCCAAATCAATATCAGGGATAGTGTGCTAGAAATATGGGAATAAAGGACACCTAGAGAAAGATTGTAAATATTGAAAGGGAAAAGAAGGAGATGGACAACAGGAGAACAATCATGAAGCGAATGTAACAGGTGATGTGTTGCAATATGATTTGATTCTTTCATTAGATTTTTTTTTTTTTTTTTTGTAAATTATGCTAATTCTATTATGGAACAAAAAATTCAAAAACTTACAACGAGGCGAACCTCGGATAGCACCATCCTACAGAGATGGATTTTGCAGCAGTGATGACCATATCCAACCAGGCATTTGTCCTACCCCAGGATTGGGAGACTTGCCTGCTGTTACAAAACTCTGACAGAGAGGAGAAAAGACCTGAAACCCAATTATTTTCCGACATACAGACTCTTAACCATAACCCGGAACCCCAAGATTGACTCAAAAACATATTCCTGGACTCTAGATTCTGTCATTGACGCCACATACATAAGCATAGCATAAGAACTGTGGTTGTGCTGCTGTGGACAGCGCAACAACCTTACATATCGATAGAGCACTGAAAAAGACGCATGTCATTACCCAACAGAGAAACAAAAGACATTGCCATACCCATCGCCCGATAACCCTGAGAACCGGTTCAGTCGTCCATAGAGGTAGATGGCACCTCTTCCACCACTCTGCAAGCATATGGGTCCGGCTCACTTGAGTCAGTGTGAGGCACATTGTCTTCTGCAGGTGCGCTTGGACCGGCCACGACTCCCGCTGAAGCCTCTGCAGCGTGGTGCTGCCCCTGCTCTGGAGCTGGAGGAAGAATTTCAGGACCGAACCTCTGTGCAGGAGACAAGGTTGGCTGATCCAGAACTGGAGCTGGAGGCCTGTGTTCCTCTGCCGCTGGCCCATGAACCTCATGCTCACATTTTTCAATTTTAACAGACATGTAGTATGTGTCGGAATCCAGAAGGCAGGGAAAGCTGAAGTGGGAGGAGGGATGGAAGTTGTGGTTGCATGCCACGGCTTGAGCTTGCCCTGGTCTTCTTCCGCATCGGCGACGAGCACTGTTTGCGTCGTTCGATAACGAGTCAGAGGAACGAGGGATGGAGGCACGACCTCTTGCCCCTCCCCGAGACCCGCCACGGCGACTACTTGCGCGAAGCCTTTCCTTAGGCATTGCAGACTAGGGTGGACACAAAGGAGGCTGGAGTGATGCAGAATAGACTGGGAGTTATGCAGCAGAGGCGCAGAGGCATGGAAAGGCCAGAGGGCAACATAAGGCACAGGGAATTGCAGGAGAGGATTGCTACGACAGAACTGAGCAAACCAACACGTAGACCAGGGGATGATGGAAGGCCCAGGAAAGAAAGCAGGATGAGGCTTGATAGCCGGCCACCAGCAGCTGCAATTTAGCACAAAGATAAGGGGGGGAAAGGTCGGGAGCCAGCTTGTTTCGTTGCCGCTCCTTTCTCTCTGAACCTGCCACAACACAGAACACCCAGACCAGATGTAAACCCAAACAATCCACAAGCGATACATTACCTCACCGGAGCATCTATCATTATAAGGAGAAGACCTGCGGCATGCCATGTGCGAACCAGAGCTCTTCATTAGTTTCCCGGAGGGCGAAAATGCAGACATCGCGCGAGGAGGGGAGGTCGAATCAGCTCGAATGCCGCGGAGGAAGCGTCTGGAGGGATTATTAATGCCAAGAGTAAATTTCCGTGGACAGGTGGCGGGCCTGGGCTACCACTTGCTCAGTGGGAAGCCCGCCCCCGTACTGTTATACCCTGCTTGCACCCGCATCCGGGGCTTTCATTAGAAAATATTATTGATGCCTAGATAGTAGATTTATGAGCTTCATTTCATGCCACACTTGATAGGAAACATTTTCATGACTATGCTCAAGGAGATTTTGGATAGTTTCATTTATGTAATGATAAACCCTGTAAAATTGTTTGAATGGGTAAGGTTTGTATAAAAGAACAAAATGGAAAGCAAATGGTTATTAAAGGAGGTAAGACATGCTCCATATATAAATAAAAATATAATTTCAATAAGGCAGATGGGAGGTGAAGGATGTGTAAGTACATTTATAGACAAAACTTGGAAGGTCACTAAAGTAGCCTTGGTAATAGCAAAAGGAGAAAAGGTTGGTACATTGTATTTATGCAATGGTATTTCTAGTTTTTCTAATGCTTTAACCTCCACAGGAGCAGATGTGACATTGTGGCATCATATGATTTGGAACATGAGTGAGAAGGTGATGCATATTCTTCATTCAGGAATTTTGTTGCCAAGTTTGAAGCATGTTGATTTGGATTTCTATGAGAATTGTATTTATGGAAAACATAAGAGAATCAATTTTCTCAGAGTTGGGAAAGAAAAGAAGAGTGGAAAATTAGAGCTTGTGCATATAGATGTACAGGAACCTACTCAGGTATCATCTCTCGGTGGCTCTCATTATTATGTTACTTTAATTGATGATGCGACTAGGAAAACTTGGGTATATTGTATTCAAAATAAATCGGATGTCTTTGATACTTTTAAGAAATGGAAAGATTTGGTTGAGAATAAGATAGGAAATAAGTTGAAGTGTCTTAGATTAGATAATGGAGGTGAATACTACAACAAGGAGTTTGATAATTATTGTTCAAAGCAAGGAATTTATACAGAGAATATGGTTCTAGGAACACCAAAATAAAATGGTGTCTCAGAAAGCATGAACAGGGAAATCGTGGAGTGTACAAGGTGCATGAGATTTCATTCGGGATTGGCCTTAAAATTTTGGGCATATGTTGTAGATATTATTGTTTATCTAGTAAACAGAGGACCTTCAAGTTCCTTGGATGGTGGTATTCTAGAGGAGGCATGGATAGTTAAAAAGGTAAACTATTCATTTGTAAAGGTTTTCAGTTGTGAATCATTTGTCCACATTAATAAAGAAAACAAAACAAATCTTTAGAAAAAATCAAAGAAGTGTACCTTCATTAGATATGGTGTTAATGATTTTGGTTTCTCTTATACGATTATGAGAACCATAAAATCATTAGGAGTATATATGTGGTATTCAATGAAAGGGTTTTGTACAAATATTAGTTGCAAGGAAAGAAATAGGAGAAAGAAAACACAAAATACAAAGTGCTTGATGAAATCACAATAAAAGAAAATTCAAAGGTGTTAGGAAATCATAATGATCAACAGAAGCAAGAACAACAACAACATGAGTGTGAAACTCTTGCTAATGTTTTTAGACAATCTACTAGGTTAAGTAGATGCCCCGAATGATATTCTCCTTCATTATATTATGTATTTAAGTATGGGGGATTACACAGTGCATTATATTAGATATCTAATATAATGCACTGCGTAATCCCCCATACTTAAATTCAAAAAGAGTCAAGGGATCTCTAACTTGAATGGTTCAT